>VSMD01059891.1:0-64274 GCA_008750895.1 Mirza zaza
GAGAGAGAGAGAGAGAGAGAGAGAGAGAGAGAGAGAGAGAGAGAGAAGAGAAAGAAAAAGAGTTGGGCGTTGGCAATAAGTCTAGCCGAGGAAGTCTCCTCTTTCCAGCAGGGGCCAAGTGTGGGACAGGAAGAGGGAACTGGGGGGGCGGGGGACGCAAGTACAGGAGGTCATGGGAGGTTACCAGCAGCCAGATTCTCAACTCTTCCCAGATCTATCCAACTGGTCTCCTAACCCCAAAGTCCAGGAGCTTCAGGGAGCCACCCACTGCTCCCTCCTCTGACAAGCTCTCCCAGACACCCCACTTACAGTCCCAAGGCACCCCTTGGGTCAGGGGACCCTGCTGGAGCTATCTACCGGAGGCAGAGCAAGAGGGCCGCAAAGTCTGAAGTCTCTCCGTGAATCACCTCATGGGAGACGGGAAAAACCCGCTCCTCCCCAACCTGGGGCTCCGCCCCACCGCCTGCCTCCCCCTTCCCCGCTCACCCTCCTCCCCCTCCCCCCTGCAGCTGGGAGTGGTTCCCTCTCCCGTCTCTCCTGGGTTCTCCTTCCACATCCCTGCCCTAACCCCCCCTCCCTCAGAGCTGTCTCATCCAAACACGGAAAAATAAGGAATAAAAAGTAAACATCTGGAATACATTTTTTTCTTTAATTTCTCAATCGCTTTGGCTTCAGCTTGGAATTTGATGAGGTAAAGCCAGGGCCTAGTCCTGTTGCCATAGCAATGGCCTCCCACTGGATTTCCAGAGCCTCGCCAAGAGGAAGGAGGAGCCGGCCCAGACTTGGGCCCGGAGAACGAGAACGGGACAGGGCTTGAGAACATCCGGGTGGTGGAGTGACTTGGGGAAAAACTCCCTGGGGTTCCCCCTTCCAGGACAGTCAGGGTGGGAGAGCCAAAGCCTATGAGACAGGAATATGTGGACATCACTCACCAGCCCAGGGTTGACCTGAGGAGCTTTGAGGGAGACAGAAGAAATAAGTGACACAGCCCAGCCCTACGGCAGAAGCCAAATGGATACCCTGCCTTGAAGCAAGTATCAGGAGCTTCAGAGACTGACATGGCAAGATTCAATGCTGGGTGTGTCTACCACTTTCTAACCATGTGATTTCTCTAAGCCTCAGTTTCCCTATCTGAAAAAAGGGGTTATCAAGACTCTCAGGAGTCTTAAGTGAGATAATGCATGCAAACTGCTTAGTACAACACCTTAGCATACAGTAAGTGTCCAATAAATGTTGGCCATTATTGCTATGATTCCATTCAGTGTCAGCAATGAGCTAACATCCCTGGAAACCACCTCCTCCTCTCCCCTGACCCCAGGCTGCCAGCATTCCCAAAGCATTCCTTCACTCCCAGGCCTGAGTCCTGTCACCTGTTCTTCAGGTACTCCACCACCTCCTCAGTTCCCACCCTGGCTCCGGAAGCACCCTCCCACCCTCAAGAACCCCCAGGCTCTCCAGCCAGGGGGATAGAACCCTGCCTCTTTCATTCAAAAGCAAGGAGGATGCTTCCCATCACCTGGTATGCACAGAGCCCAGTGGATAACCCAACCCTCTCCAACCTGCAAAGGGTACTGCCTCCCTTAAAGTCACCCACTCCAGCTGGTCTGGGTGCCCAACCTCTGCAAAACCCAGTCCCTCTCCCCCATCTCTGACCCTGTCCCAGCTTGTTTCAAAGACGGGAGAGGGTATGAAGACAGTAATGAAACCCAGTGCTGTCAACCCATTGGTCAGTCAACTACCAGGGAGGACTGCCCACTGTGGGTGGGTGAATAACTGTGCAGAGCCAGCCCAAACATGTGTGGGGGAGGGGCATATAACAGAAAAAATAAAATTAAAAAACACAAGATTGTTTCCTCGTCCTTGAACATTATTACAAGGGACATGGTGTGGGTGGTTAGAGATGGAGATGAACTGTCCCAAAACCGAAAGACCCTTTCACCTGGGGGTCGAATAGGCCCCTGGGCCGTATGAGGGGCTGCAGCAATGAAGGCAGGATGAGAGGCCCCAGCCAAGAGCACCAGGTGACCAAGGCCGTGGCCAGAAGCTGCAAAATCACAGCAGCTCTGAGCACTCCCTATGCCCAGGCTGGGGAGCCTGGGGGGTGGCGGGGAGATGAGCTGACCCCAGGGAGTGAAGGCCGCCAGAAGGGCCGGCTGGGCAGCTCCAGCCCCGGGCAGGCGGGGTCGCCACCATGGACCACAGAATCTCCGGGCCCGATCTGAGGCCGGAGAGGTCGGCAGGGACAGCGTGTAAACTGCGGGTAGAGGGAGGGCCAACGGGAAGACGGAACAGCCCGGGGCGAGGGGCCGTCAGGAGGGGCCCAGTGGGGACCTGTGGACACAGAAGGGGCCGCGGCAGCCGAAGTGGAGGAGGAGAGAAGCGGGTGGAGGAGGAGGGGGTGGCGGTGGCGGCAGAAGCGGACCGGCGCGCGGGACACGAAGCAGCAGGCGAACAGACGGTGGACTAGGGACGCGGACCGGGTGGGGGAGGACAGGGGTGGCTGGGGGCGTGCCGAAGCGCCGGGGGAGGGGGAAGCGGGAGGCGAGGGTCCCTCCAGCAGCTCTGCCCGCCCCCTGCCCCGCCCCAAGCCCTCGCCCCCTTCCCCCTTTCTTCTGCTCCGCCAGCAGGAGCCCCGGACCGTGCGCCTCCGCCCCCGCGCACGCACGCCAGCTCCTCCGTGACCCCGGCGTCCCTAGAGCCCCCGGCCCCTGCAAACTTTCCTGGCGACCCCCCCCCACAACCGGAGGTCCCGACTGGAAAGGCCCACTCCTACGCCCCTCCCCCGCCCCATCTCGGACCCCGCCCCCTCGGCCCGCCCGCCCCCGCGCACTCACGCGCTCCCCCGGGATTAGGCTCTGCTCGCCTCGGCGCCCCAACGCCAGTCCTCGCCGCCGCCGCCGCCGCCGTCACCGCGGAACCAAGCCTGTGCGAGCCTGGCGGGGCCCCGCCCCTAGCCCCGCCCAGGGGCACGCCCCACGGCGCCTCATAAATATTCATGAGCCGGCGGAAACCAGGAGTGGAAGTCCGAGAGGGATCCGTCCCACCGTAGGCAAATAGGCGCGGCCCAGTGCTCAATTATTCATGAGCCTTGCAAATGAGGGGCCAGCCCCAGGCTGGGTCTCGAACGAAACTGACGCAATCCAGCTACAAGCGCTCGGGAAAAGGAGCACCGAGACGACTGCCTAGACTGCCCAGCCGCAGGCCCTGCCGTGTGCGCCGATTGCAGCATCATAGAGCCACGGCTAGCAAGAAGGTAGCCGTTGGCGGACTGGAGAGGCTTCCTGTTAGAACCACCTGAGTCCTCCTGAGGACGTCCACAACGTGGCCTCCCCACGTGTACAAATTCAGACTTACAGCCACCATGAGGAAGGCTGGCAGCTCTGGTTTCCTCGTTGGTGCTCTTTATGTCCTTTTAGGCCCCTTTCTCAAATATAAGTTCTTTCCAGCCCTATAACTTGGTATTCCCTTTTCCGTAAGAACAAAAGCTTCATACATACTCCATACCCATCCATCACACTGCACCCCCCACCACCACTTCCCCCTCCCCCCAACACACCACACACACAAGTCGTCCTCTCCAACTCCCCAGCTCAGGTTTCCACTCCCCCAGTTGCAGGAAGGATAGTCAATCCTGATTATATTATCTAAAGCCTTGGAAGACCCTGGACTCACAGGTGATTAAGGATGGAGCCAAGAGCTTCCTCTCCCTAGCTGGGCTAATGGAGTGGAACTGTGAGAGCGACTTCCTAATCAGATCAGCTTTCATTTCTAAGTTCTCAGGTTGCTCATCCCGGCAGAAGAGGATGAAAACCAATGCTTGTCCAGCCGGGAACAGAACAGGATGTACCTGGAGATTTGCTTTCCCGCTAGACAAGAGGGCCCTGCCCAGTCAGGACACAATGGTAACCACCACCAAGAGAAGAGGGAGCAATACAACAGGGCCAGAAAGAAGGCATAAGGACATAGTTTCCAAAGTCAGTTCCCTTTATTAAATGATTTTCACAGACCAGAAATACAAAATAAAAGTAGAAATAGGCCCCAGTTAGGAGCTACAGGCCGGACCTCACATGACCCCTGCTGCAACAACTTGAACAAGATAAGCAGCAGCTATATCCCTAAGGTCGGGAAAGTAGGATGAGGATTTGGATCCTGCATTGCCCTGCCTCCCACCCAATCTCTCCCCAAATTATAAAGAGCCATCCTCATGAAGCAGCAGAGTGCAGAGGCCTCTCCTGCTGCCCCTGTGAAGTGCATACCAGCAGGAGAGCTTGTTCAGATGGCACAGAATCCAAGGGCTACAATTCTTGAGGAGAAACTGGTACCAAAACATGGGTGGGGAGCCTGAGGGTGTGACAAGGCAAGCGCAAGGAGGGAGAATCCTCGTCCTCTCTACTCATCGGATCCAGACGCTGAGTCTTCTGAGCTGGGGGGAGTACTGGCTAGTTCCTCTTCTTCGGAGTCCTGAAAACCAAAGGTCTCTTAAGGGGAAAGGTGTGGAGTCCTGGCTGGTCTCCTGGCCATTCTCCAGTGGCAAAGGATCCCCAATACCCTACTCCCTCCCTACAACTGCAGCACTCACCTTTGGAACCTCAGAATCCCACTCATCCACTCCAACTCATGTTTACAAACCACCACACACACACTCTCATGCCCTCACCTGCCCAGTCCCCACATCCCCCACGTGCCTGCCGCACCTCACTCCGCCTCCTCTTCTTTTTACTCTTGTTCTCTCCTGAAGAGCTCTCATCACTAGACACAAATTCTTTGCTCTTGAAGCTCTCACTTAGCTGCCTTGAGGATGACTTGGATGATGAGGAGCCTCTAGAGGGCGTTGATTTCTTCTCCATCTTTACCTTAACTTTCTTCTTCTTTTTTGACTTGTCCCTGTATTAGCAAAAGGGAAAAGGAGTGGGGCAAACCTCTCCCAGCGTTAACAAGGCCTTTCCCAATCCCAGCCACACTGCTCATTTCACTCTGAATGTAAACAGCCATGTCAGCCGGAAATGAGCACACCAAAAGAATCTGAGATCATAGCCTGAAGCAGCCCCATACACAAAACTTATTTGACATTTCTTGGTTGATCTTTAAAAATTCATGTGAATTGTGCATTGTGCCCCATAGTAATTTAATTCCCCCATACCTTCAAATAAAATGTACCCTCCAGGAAAATGGGCTATATTTATCTAGTGACATGAATTCCCTACCACATCACCCATGCTTGGGCAATGGCTCCCAGATTTGAGAAGCACTGCCCTACTGGCGGTCAAAAGTGTATCTACTATCTTTAACGTTCCAATGCTCACCTCTGACCTGCAAAAAATAATCTGCCAAAAAGGCAGTTACTGGGCCATGTTGTTCGCAACACTCACCTCTTGGAAGACTCGCCTCGGCCCCCTTCATATTCTTTCATGGCTTTTTCATATTCCCTCCTGGCATCCTCAGCCTTGCGATCCCACTCCTGTACCACACACACACAACCAGCAGAGAATGAGATCTCTTCCCTGATGCAGGCAAAATCTATACAGAAAAGTTCCACCAATAGCTCACCCTGCCCCTTTTGTCAGTTACACCACCACCCTAAGAAAGCCCCTCTCGCCCGCCTATGAGATTCACCACCCCTCTTCTCTGCTGCTACTCACCTCTTTTTTCTCTTTGGACATTCCCTTCCAGATCTCGCCTGCCTTCTTGGAAAGATCTGTGATACTGATGCCAGGATGGTCTGACTTGATCTTCTCTCGACTGGCATTGAGCCACAGCATGTAGGCAGACATGGGCCTCTTGGGGGCATTGGGGTCTTTGCCCTTCTTCATCTACATAAGAGAGAACTCAAATGCTTTCAGCTATCTATTTCCCTTAGACCATCCCACCACCACCACATTCTCCCAAAGAAATTATTTGGATCACCAAACTTGGGGGAAAAAATGGAGGACTACATAGCATCAGGCTAGACTGAGAGCTCTCTAAGAGCAGGGATCATGTCTTCCCCTCTGTCCCTCAGTGCCTAGCTTACCAGGGACCCCGTTTCCTCTGGGCTTCTGAGACAGAAGAATCCTGTCTGCTAATTCAGATCTTCTAGAAGCTAATTACCTCAGGACCAGAGAGAAAACTTTCCAAAATGATACCCCTCAAGGTAATAATTACTGGCTATAAAAGCAGCCCCAGGAGGATGAATCAACAGGTCCTACTGGTGGTAGACAGAAGAAGGTAAAGAGAATGGATTCCAGACACACATAAACCCCTCCAATCTAGAGGAGAGTCTGCACCTCCATAGGCTTCTTGCGGCTCTTGCGATCCTTGGACATCTTGGCCTTTTTGAGCTGTTTCCGCTTCTTCTCATCCCTGTCACTGTCACCCTCATTACTGGAGGAGCTGGCTGAGGCATTGCTATCAAACCTGCCAGAGCATAGGATTTGCAGTCAGGGAGGGAGGACAGGACCCCACAGCCTCAGGTCAGGAGGACAATGAATCCAAAGACACTTACCCAGAAAGGGCCGGGGAGGAAGACCAGAGGATAGCCTCCCCCCACCCATCCCCACCCCAGCTTCCTCTCATTTGCTGAGGTGGCTTCTTCCATCCCCTCTCCAGACCCAGACCCAGCAACAGGTTAGTTATTGAATCAATCAATGAAAAACAAATGAACCAACAGGTTTTAGCTGCTCTCCTTGGTCTTGGCCTAACCCGGGTCCTAGTTCATGCCCAAGACATGGCCCAGGTCCACTTCACCACTTCCCTTTGATCAATCATCTTAATCTACCCTCCTTTCTGATTAAGAGATTAATCTACAGTCCTTTCTGATTAAGAGATAATTGGTTACTACCAAAAATGAGGAAAACCAAATTTAGTCCAACCCAGTAAAATACCCGTATCATGGACAGTCCTATCCAATACACATGAAACTCCACAGAAAATGGGACTACCTTATTCCTATACGCTACTGAAGTTTTCAAGGCACTTTCACAAGCATGTGGCAAGCTGAACTAGAGTGTTGGGTATTTTTTCTAGAGTTTTCTGCTGCCCAACATTCATTCCCAATCCTTCTGGATTAAGAGAGGGAGTCCTAATTTTCTGTTAGGAACTACCTTGCCCCTACTCAGGAGGGGCTCATCCCAATCACAGGCTCTAAGGGTGGGCACTCGCCTTCTTCTGGCCCACTGGAGCCGTGCACATCCTCCTAACTCAGGCTAGGAGGGGGCAGGTGACCTGCTGTTCACTATGCTGTTCACCAAAAGAAGAGATACTTCTGGGTGTTAAACCAGTAGGATTAAGCCTGCCCAGAGCTTCTGAAAGTCACTGGCACCCCATGGGGCAAACTTATCTAAAACTAAGAAAATCGGAAGAAATAGATTTGAGTGCCTAGATCCAGTAGTGCCAGAAGCCAGTTACCTACCTGGACTCTACAGTTACATGAACTCACAAAATTCCCTTTTATACATTCCCTTGTATGGTCAGTTTGAGTCACACTTCTGCCACTGGCAATCAAGAGCCTTTAACCAATCCCACACAGGTACTACTGCCATTCACAGATGAGGAAACAGATTCAATGACTTGTCCAGCAACTCCCAGTGAGCAGGTGGGTAAGCACGGGCTCTCATTCCAAAATATGTCTTGTACTTATAAAGCCCTTGCCAATTTCTGAAATGTTTTCGTGTATCACTTCATTGGAGGTCACTTTCCCACCCTGGGTCAACAGCTAATGCTGGGACACACAGAATGTCCAAAATCTCCTGGTCTCTTAAGCTTGCAGGTCACCATCTCACCCCCACAAGGTACAACCAAAACTCACTCCTCTGCCACATCTTCCTCCTCTTCACCTGGGTTGAATGATTCATCTGAAAAAGGAAACAGGATGCATCAGCTTCCCCGCAGTGGAAATCCTACACCCTTACCCAGACACCCAGCTATGGCCCAAGGGCAAGCCCCACCCAGGCCACGAGGAGGAGAGTCTGACTGTCCCCACGGCCCAGCACTGAGGCTAGCCCACCAGTTTCTTCTCCCGAGTCATCGCTGCTGTCGTTGGCATTCTCCTCCCGGATCTTGCCCTCCTCCTTCATCCTCTCCAAGTAGGCATCATGCTGGTCTTCATCAGAGTCGGCATACTCATCGTAGCTGGGGTTCATGCCCTAGCCAGGGAAGAGATGGGAGTAAGGACCAACTCACCCTCAAGCCATAAGCCCTGCACACTCAAAAGCACTCCCCCATGCCTGTAAAGCCAGAGCAGCAGCTCCCAGAAGACCCTGGGGCTGGAATGTCCACACACAGCCAACGTGCAGGGCCTGTGCCCAAGTACTCCTGCCAACTGGGTTAGTACAAGCCCCTCCCTCCCTTGGCCCCACTCAGGGCTCTTGAGGGGCTGCAGAGACTGATCTAAAGTCATGCAGAGGAAACCTGCACCAGGAAGGGAAAGGGTCACACGCACCTCTTTTTTCTATAAGGGTAAGAAAAGAAGAGAGAATGAAAAAGAAGCCGGAAAAATCTCTGCCCCTTTCTCCCCTACAGAAAGAACAGGAGAGAGGCTCTTCCTTCCCACACAGAGGTACCTCTTTCAATCCTCGGTTTTTAATGTTGAGCTTTTTTGCGTTGACAAAATCAAACAGCTTCCCATACTCCTCCCTGTAAGGGGAGATGCACTGTGTCAGCAGACAGATAGGGCCAACACAGGGGTGGAGTAAACAGTGTTCTGACACCAGGGTAGACCATGGGACCTGAAGCTCTTGACCACACTATCCAACCCAATAGCTCAGAGACCTGAGCAAATGAAAAATTCTGCTCAGGGCTTAGAGAGGGGCCCAGGCCATGGCAGGCTCCCATTCAAGGGTGGGACAGGACCAGAATGCCCAGGAGTGACTGGTGGAGCTCTCACCTCTCAATGCTGCTGAAGGTATACTGAGTGCCCTGTTTGGTCTCAATTTCAAAGTCAAAGGAGCGAGTGGTGGTGGTGCCACGGGCAAAGTTGACAAAGGAGATCTCATCGAAGCGGATGTGCACAGGTGGCTTGTGGACATAGATGAAGCCCCGCTCCAGCGGGTACAGCAGTCCTGAGCTGGCCTTGTAGGAACAGGTGATGCACTGGGCCCCTGAGTGCCTATTGAGTGTACAGGGAACCCAGTCAGTGCCAACCTCAGCAGACCCAAAGGGCATACCTAGCAGCACTGACACGTGTGTCCTCAGGCCCTCAACTGAGTAAGTCTCACTAAGCTGCTCTGACAAAGGTCAAGGCACATCAAGACACAAGGCCCCATCCAGGCCTCTAATAGGCTGCGTTCCCAAATCAAAAGTTGTTTACCAAAGAGTCAAGGCATTTCCCATCACCCTGCAGGCCAGGGCCGGGGGCCTGCACTCTCACCCTTGGAAGTTGCCTGGGACTGTGATCTTGCGGTTCACCAGTGCTTTCATGACCCGGCTGACCATCTCGTAGAGGGATCCTGACATGTTCTTGGTGAGCCGCCCCTCAAAGCGCTTCTCCACCTCTTCCCTAAAAATGGAGCAAAATGAGGTCACAAGCACTACTGCCTTCTAACAGCACGCCTGTCTCCTGCCTAAACAGTGGCAGGAAGCGAGTCCAAAGACACACTCACTCATTCATGTTCAGAGTCAAGGAGATGTCCTCATCCTTGGAGAAGAGGAGGATCAGGAAGTGGTAACGGGTTTGGCCCTGCTTGATGGGGGGATCCAAGCTGATCTGGTAAAGAAAAGAAGACAACATGATGTTCCACAAGAGCTTGCAATTAACCAACAGAGAACCCTGAACCCAATGAGATCTGTCTGCTAAAAACTGAGGTAAAAACCAGAATTATCCACCCCCTGGGGTTGCTGCTTACCACAAAGAACATCTGGCGCTGGTCCTTGTGAGGCAGCAAAAAGAGACGCAGTACCGTGGTATAGGGGATCTTGTAATCAAAAGTCTTGCCATGCAGGTGCAGAAAGGTAGGGTAGATCCGAATATCATAACGACCACGGGGAGTCAGACACTGCAGCTCCCGGAAGATGCAGATGGCATCTCCAGTGGCTTGGATTACGTCTGCCTTTGACAACACGTTCTGGGCAAAGGCCTGCAAAAGCACACTGGTGATGTGGCAGTAGATCCCTGCTCCCAGGCCAGCCAAGGCCTGCTAAGTTCCATCTGTTCTCAAGGCAACCAGGGGAAGCCTCACCTCAACAGGATCCACGCCATCCTCTTGTGTGGGAGGGACGTAGAAGCGCACCTCCATGAGAGACACCTCTGCGTCATCATTCTGGTGGAATTCCAGTGTGACCTCATTCTTGCCTGTAGTGCACTGGGACACGTTGCTGAGAGGTATCTCAAAGACCGGCTGGTCACCAATGTCAAAGGAAAGCAGCTGCCCTGTGGGAAAGAGCTTATCAAGCCACAAGCTCCTCCCTTAATGTCTGTATAAACAACATTCCCACCCAACTATAAGTTCCATGAGGATAAGATACAAGGGTTATTTTGTTCACACTGTACCCTAAGACCAGGCACAGTGCCTGACACACTGTAGGTGCTTGATAAATACACAATGAACATGCAAACTGATAGAAAATCAGAGACACAGGCAGAAAAAAGATAGCAAAACAAGTTAAAGGCTGAAAACCCTTCATCCTACCTTCTCACCCAAACCTCAAGCTTCCCTGGGACTCACCACCAAACTTTACTGTCCCCCAGTTCCAGCCCTTCACACACAGGTCCTTCTCCATTAGTTCAAGGCGATAGTGAGTTTTGAAGAAATCAGAGAGTTTCTCAAACTCCTGTGGGTGGAGGGGAGAAAGCATAATCCCAATAAACCCTGGTGGCCTTAACACAGACTTGAATGTCCTCGGATTATCTACTTCTGAGACACCGTCCCAAATACCCTTTATCAGAAATCCATGCTGACTTAGCATCTCAAACTCTAAAATTGCTTAAAAGGTTGTTGAAAGAGGTTGTTTCTGGGAACTGGATCTAGGTTAGGTAAGTAATGTCAGAAACTGGCATTTCTGGTTATGGGCCTCACAGTGCTATCTGAGTTTTTAAACTGTGTCTAGGTATTGCTTTAATAAAAGTGGGAATTAAAACCAAGTCTTTAACTTAAGCAGTTAAAATTGAGAAAAGAAACCCAAACTGAAGTATCAAGATTCTGAACCTGGATAAAAGTGGAAACCACCATCTAAACCAAGACAGGAGAAAATCTTCTGGAGTCAAGGCACAAAGAAACTCATAAGACTTCAATACTCAAATCTGAATACTGTTTGCTTAATGGCCTCAGTGGCTCTGCTCTAAGGAGCTCAAACTAGCAACTACATGGTTATCAGAGGAAGGAACCCCAAGTCTCAAGAAGATTAAAACAAGATGGCACAATAATAAGGCTTATACCAATCTCACCGATTCTCGAAAGCCATCATACTTGTAGACATGGCCATTCTTTGTGAGTAGTTTAAGTCCATGACCCAGAGCTACACGGCGCCAGATGCCTTCTGTTAACTCCCCAGCCTGGATGTTGTCCACTTTGCCCGTCTTGCTATTCTTAAAGATGATGCCCTGGCGGCTCAACCTCAGCCGACCATCATTCTGTGGAAAAGCAGGCCCAGATGCATGGGGACAATACATAGCATGTAGTGGGTACAATTCTCTACCCAACACCCATTTCGGCTGCTAGGGGGCTGGCCAAATTAGCAATGCAGGAGCAAAAGCTAAAGTGGTGAGGGCCAGTAATAAGCGTCAAGTGGCCAGGAAATCTGGAGTCTAAACCTGGCCCTGGCATCCAGAACGCTCGCAGGTCCTCAGTTTCCTCATTTGTAACACAGAGGTTTGGTTGGGATTGAATAGTATATACGGTCCCCATGACTATCGAGACACTCAGCACTGCCTTGTGTTGGGGAGAAACACCAAGTACACGCTGTACAGAGTTTTCCTCTTCCAAAGTAATAGCATTATCAAAGGAAGCTCTTGTTAATGGACAAAAACTCTACCCTCCTTCCCTCTCTCCACCTGTATTAAATGTCCAACGCATTCTCACCATGGAGCCTTTCACCTCCTGATAGACGTCGTTGAACTCCAGTGTCTCTGCCATGTTGCCCTGCCCGTGGTGGCCCGGGCAGAGCCCTAGGCTGCACAAGGGGAGCCGAATAACCTGCAAAGTGGGCCCAGGTGGTACTCAGCGGGTTGGGAGCCTGAAAAGAAAAAGGAAGATAGACAAGCAACAAATACAACACTTCACGGTGCTCACAGTTGGAGCCAGGTGGTTTGTTCAGGCAGCACCTGGGATGTTTCGGCATCTCCTATGCCTGGAAACCCACAGGCGGGCTTTTCAGTGCTCGTGGGGCCAGGCCCAGGCCTGGCTGGAGAATCGGGCCTGGAGTAGCGTTTACTTCCCAGCCTCACATCCGCTCTGGGCGCTCCACTGGGAGCCATGGCAACGAGCAGCGGAACCCCAGGGCCTGCCCGGAGCCAGCACCTTGCCCGCGCCCCAACTCAGCTCAGAGTGCAGGGTTTCCCCTCGCACCGTCCCCACCACGCCGCGGCCCCAGACCCACGGTTCACCCCTTCCCCTAAAATGGATTCGCCCGCCGCCCGCGGATTCGAACATGGAACGGTCCATTTCGAGCGTCCCGCGGGGGAGCGGGGCCTTCCTGGGTCCGGGGAACGGCGACCACCTACCTCCTCAAGCTGCAGCCTCGCGACCGCCCGGGCGCGGGAGGTGGGCGCGATGGGGGGGGAGGGGGATACGGAGGGGGCGGGGACGCGGGGGATTTGGGGGGGAACGCTGGGGAAGCTTTTCCCGCGTGCGCGGCCCCGCGGCCCGCCACCGGAAGCCGCGCAAGGACCATAGAGAGGATGAGCTGGCTAGAGAAGAGCAAGCCGGCCCGCCTACGAGACGGTCACATAGAGCGTCGACGGCTCTGGAGACCTGAGGGAAGGGTAGTTGCGGTGAAGTCCCACCCAGGTGGAACCTGGTGAATAAATGGGACCGTGTGAGGCTGTTTGAAAAGTTGCAGACATTTCCTCAGTGGAGACCAGATTCTAAAGGGAAACAGTGTAGTTTTTTTTTTTTTTTTTTTGAGACAGAGTCTCACTTTGTTGCCCAGGCTAGAGTGAGTGCCATGGCGTCAGCCTAGCTCACAGCAACCTCAAACTCCTGGGCTCAAGCGATCCTGCTGCCTCAGCCTCCCAAGTAGCTGGGACTACAGGCATGTGCCACCATGCCCGGCTAATTTGTTCTATATATATTAGTTGGCCAATTAATTTCTTTCTATTTTATAGTAGCGATGGGGTCTCGCTCTTGCTCAGGCTGGTCTCGAACTCCTGAGCTCAAACGATCCGCCCACCTCGGCCTCCCAGAGAGCTAGGATTACAGGCTTGAGCCACCGCGCCCGGCCTGCAGTTTTATTTTATCTTTTATTTCATCAGACTTTCTCTGGGGGAGAAGGGGTGGTATTGGAATGATGCAGGTCACTCTCTTCTGCCAAATAGTTTCTGTGGCGTGGAAAAGAGTCTGTGGGACAAAAAGAAAATGTAAAGAGTTGTGGAGAGCAACGCAGGCGTTGGCATCATTGTGACTGCACTGCTCTCTGGCTGTACTGTTGAGTGGGATTGGGTCGTTTTTGAAGTGAGTCTACACCCAAAATCTTCACATCCGTAACCGCAAAGTATGGATCCCCCGCAGGAGGCTGGCAAATGTCAGTATCAAGTTCAAGTGCTAGTGTCAGATTCTCCCTGGAGCCAGAACTGGTTTGAAACCACATGGTCCTGGGGTTTCGGAAGCCAGGCCTCCCTGGTGTAGTCCCAGGGTGCATCTTACAAAATCAGAGAGGGCCAGACCTAAAAGAGATGTTTGAGTTGTTCTACTCCAACCTCCTTTCGCAGGTGGGGAAACTGAGGCCCAAAGAGGTGTTGCCCAAGGTCTCAGTGAGTTGGCAACAAAGGTAGAGACTAGAACCCAGATTTTCTTAACAACAATCCAGTTCTCTTTTGTCAGAATCACAGTGACTATGTTCAGAATGACTGATAATGTATTTCTTGTACAAAGACATTAGGACAGAATATTTAAACTCAAGATTTTTCTGACAATCATTACAGCAGTCTGCTAACTCAATCCTGGGATAAAAGATAACAGGAATACAACCCTTGCCTTCCCTGAATTTATAGATTTAACTACTGGGTATGGCTATTCCAGCACTGTCTGGCAATATATATTCATTTAAGGAAACTGGCGAACAAGTTTCAGGAAAACACAATCTAATGAATGATTCAGATAACTAAGTTGACGGTAAAAAATGCAACAACTGCTATGTTACAAGTAGACCTTCAGCCATTGTCAACTGGAGTTAGAAATATGTGACTCTTTACTCATCCCATCCCAGGAGTCCCAGAAAAATGTTCAAGGGACCCCCTCCCCTTAACCCGTGCCACCGGAGGCAACTCAGGGGAAGGGAGAGGATGGCTGCAGAATTGGGTGGGATTCAGCAGACCCTCAGGGATGACGGGGGTCCTCAGCTCAGGCAGGCTATTAAGTGACTGGGGGATGGGGCATTGCAAGGGGCTTTTGGGAGAGCGGGAGCAGCTGGTGAGCTGGAGTGAGGATGCAGCAGAAGAGAACGGAACAGAAATAGTAGACAGAGTGCAGATAAAACACAAGTCCCAGAGGGCCCCCGCCAGCTACATCCCAGGCAATCAGGAGCCCAGAACCGGAGACCCCACCCCTGCTGTGACATCACAGGGGAGTGGAGTGGAGATGAACATAAAGGGGGTCCCCCGCCCTAGCCCTGGCATCTTGGCAGCCAGAGTGACAAGAGCAGAGAGAGCCTGGACACTGACCAGGGTTGCCTGGCTGAAAGGAACAGGCTCCCCATTCCTTGAGCCCTTGTAAGCAGACGCTTCCAGCCTGTGATCTCTGTCTCCCTGTCCCAAGGACCTCGCTCTCCTGAGGCTGCCATCCAGGCCATCCGCGTGGCCCCTGAGCACTCTCTCAGCATGAACTGCATATCAGACTTCTTCACCTATGAGACCACCAAGTCGGTGGTTGTGAAGAGCTGGACCATTGGGATCATCAACCGAGTCGTTCAGCTTCTGATCATCTCCTATTTTGTGGGGTGAGTCTGTGACCCTTCAGGTCCTAGGAGGGGAGGGCTTCCTGGCATCCTGTCCTGCCCCTCCTGCCTCAGTGCCACCACCCAGCTTCCTGAGATTCTCCTCTCTTGGAGGAAAGGCTTTCTTCTGCGGAGCCATGTCCTGAGTACTGGCCTCTGCCACCCCCACCCAAGATCTGGTCCACAGATGAATTCTTTCTCTTGGTAAATCCCCCAGAGTTGAAGAGTGGTTTTGAGACACACATTCTAAGGAGTAAGATCTCTGCCCCGGCACTGCCCTCCACCAGGGAGGTCCCAGGTTCTCCATCTCCACTCTCCCTCCTCTCCTCCGTCGAACCAGAGAACAGGCAGCCCACCCCACCCCCATCTTCCCATTCCCCTCAGTCGACTTTTTGGGGTCTCAGAAGGACAAGGGAGCACAGGAAGAAGGAAGGGAAGGCATGGGACAAGGGAGATGATGGCAGGTTGATCAAGTTGAAAACGATGGGGAGGGAAGGAGAGAGCTGGATCTGCTTTAGAAGGAGGAATTCCCTCCTGACATGGATGGGCGAGATGATGAGAGAGCCTGGCACGGGAAGAAGCCCTGGCTCTTGGAGGGTCGGACAAAAGGGGAACTGCCCCTTGAGGTGGGGAGAAACCCAGGCACAAGTAATGCTAAAGGGAAGAGTCGCTGAGGAGAACAGTAGCTTTTCTGAACGTTGTGCAGATTTCCCAAGAATCCAGAAATGCTCCTTTGTCAAAAAACATAGGGTCCCTACCTCTCCCTGACTTTGGGCCATGTAACCCATCCTGGGAGCTGCATGAGAGCCAGGAAGGTCCAACCGCTCACTCTCAGCCCGCATGTCCTCGCGGCACACACACACACAAAGGGCCATGCAGCAGACAATGGCTGGCAAAATAAATGCAGGTTCTGTCTTTCTTGTGGTCATTTCGCACGTTGGTGGGCACCAGGAAACACGGGCAGAAGCCTCAAAGGTTTTCTTTCCTGATGTGTGGGTCTCTGGTATCATGCTGCTCCTGAAACAATGGGTCCGTCTGTGAGGCAGCAAGCCACTGCCTAACTGTGTGAGTTAATTCAAGCAGGTCAAAGGGGACATCCTGTGGGCATGTGCGCCGGCCTGCTCGCCTGGAAGGTTGGAGCAGTGTGTTAGGACATGCGTGGAAGGGTGGCTAGATGCGACTTTGTAAGCGATGTATTTTGCTCTGCGTGCTCAGCGAGAGCCAGTAGGCTTCCGTACATGGGTATTGTAACAAGGCTGTACATCCAGGGCTCCTTTCCAGGCTATTAGAAAAGGATTCAAACTTTGGAATAGGATTAAATGGCCTTGAAGTTCCAGCATTGAGGCTTTGTGAGACATGAGGTCTGCTAACGTCTCATGTCTGTATCTCCAGGGCTTGCTTGGCTCAAAGTTAGTTCATAAATGTGTTTGCTTGTCTATCCAATTCTGTGATTGATTGTTTATGGCTGCAAGATGGTATGTTGGTCCAGGTGAGTGCAAAAGCTGGCCCACCACATTCCCGGCCTGGCCTGGCTCCATTGGCTCCAGGCGGGAGACTGATGGGGACTAGAGACAGCTGGCTCCTGGGCCAGCCCACTCAGCCCTTGTCTCTCCTCCCCATCATGATCAGATCGAATCCTCCAGTCCTCAGGGCTGGAGCTCAGCCTGCCAGAGCAAGCATGTGAGGCTCTGTGGCGTCTCGATATCAAGCCTCATCCACCTTCCACCCTGACAGCTCCCTACGGACAGCGTCTTCCTGCTGCATTAGTGCACTCTGTGGCCCAGCCCCCGGCCCGAGCCCCATCCGTGTGCATGGAAACCCAGGCGCTGTTGTGACTTCATGAATCCACTGTCAGTAATTTAGCAAAAACGTACGGAGTGTCTAAGCATGCCAGGCATCGTGCACTGAGGACGGAATGGTGGGCGAAAGCGGATGGCAGGGTCCTTGCCCTCGTGGGGCTTCCAGTGTTAGGCGAGAGATGGACATGAATCCACTAATCTCCACAAACAAATATAGAATGTCACCGGACTCACAGGTGCCCGGTTCCAGGAGAGAAACTTCCGTGGAGCTGTTTGACCAGCTCAGGGAATGAGGTTTTCTAGAGCCAAGACCTGAAATGAAGGACAAGTAGGAGCAACCCAGGTGAAAGAAGGAAAGGAAGAGGATCCAAGGTAGAGAAGCCCCCCTGTGCCAAGGGAGGGAGCCTGTCCAACAATGGCAGGGTAGGGGGAGAGGACGAGGAAAGACAAGAAGGTCTCTGGCTGGAGTCAAGGAAGTGGAGGCCAGTGGTGTAAGGTGGATGGGAACACAGAGGACAGACCTTAGACACCCCTAAAAGAGATTTCATTTTTTTACAAGAAAGGAATGAACAGGAAGCTACAAAAGCGTTTTAAACTGTGTATGTGTGTGTGTGAGATTGGGACAGACAGACAGATGTAATGAGGGCTGAGTTGGGAGATGGCCCTGGCTGGGGCGCCAGAGGCCGGAGGGAGGAGGACAGAGAAAACCTGCAGAGGCCATGCAGCCCTGTGGAGAGAGATGATGGCTCGGGCTCACTCGAATTCGAGAGGATTTTTAATGCTGCGCTGTTAACTCGAATATCTTCCCTGTTATCCCTGCCAGGCAGGTAAGATGCACGGCCTCTCCCAGAGCGTGCATAGCCCGAGCCGGCGTTTATCACAGGGACACACCTGCCTGGGCACGGGCACACTCTCACCCACCTCATCGCCCCAGCTGCTCATTTGCGGTTGGCACCTTCCTCACTGCTTTCCTCTCCCCAGCCTAGGTGAACAGAGAGGCCTGGACCACATCTTTTCTGGGCCCAGGTGGTAATCCCTGGTGTCCTCCCTGGGGTGGGACTTCCTAAGAGCCAGTCCCCTTTCTGGATCCTGTGGGGACCTGAGGAGGAAGTAGAAGGAGACCAGCCGTGGTGGATGGAGTCTCAATCGCAGCCCTGTTTGTTCTCCCTGCCCCGTCCCTCCCCCTACGAGGCACAATCCGCAAACTCACCATCTGCACGGCCACCACCTTTGGTTCATAAAATTCAGCCTCATTTCAGATCTTAAGTAGGAACTCGATACAGAAACCAGTTAAAAGGGAGGAGCTGCTCTGGTTGAAAGAGAAGGGCCTGGAATCCCACCTTCCTGGCGCCCCACCCATCCTCGCAGCCCTCGTCAGCACACTGGTCCCGAGAGAGGAGCGCCTCTCACTCCCACCTGCCTCTCGCCTCTCAGCAGCCCGTGGAACATGCAGCACCCGGACAGAAGCCTGGCTCTGACCTCAGCCAGGAGTGGAGGCTCGGCTAAATCTCTTTACATCTCTAAGTCTCAGTCCCTGTATCTGGAAAATGGGTTTAGGAACACCCCCTCCCCGGGGAGTTACAGGGAGGGGAGGTAATATATGTCAAGCTCCTTGCCTGAGGTGGTGATTCAGTAAGAGCTGGTGACT
Organism: Mirza zaza; assembly: GCA_008750895.1. Classification (NCBI taxonomy): domain Eukaryota; kingdom Metazoa; phylum Chordata; class Mammalia; order Primates; family Cheirogaleidae; genus Mirza; species Mirza zaza. Next base: position 18,508 of record VSMD01059891.1, read on the forward strand.
ATTATTGTTTCATAGCCTCCCCATCACGCCTCCCCCCTTCCCTCCGCCTAGCTCGCACTTCCCTAGGAGACCCCTCTCCTCCTGCACACACAGCACACACTCTTCACACCCACTCCCTGGCCACCCCCTGGACTCCCTGGGGGTGGACGGGAGGGTGCTGGGGCACTGCTCTGACCTCCTTCCTGAACATCCCACCTGCCAAGGAGCTGCTACCCGCCTTCCGCTCTATAAATAATAAACCAGGAATGCGAGAAGAAAGTAAGTCAGAGCCGCAGAGTAAATGCCAAGAACTGAAAGCTCAGTGCTGCCCCAGCTCCTAAGCCCTGGCCTCCAGAGACAGACTCAGCCCCTCCGTTCTGGAAATGAAGCACCCCCTTCTTTCGAGCTGCCCTGATGAAGTCCTCTGGCCCCATGGGGCCACTAAAATTCTTCCACTTGTTATTTAACTCAGAGAGAATTCTAATGTGGTCTCTCCTCCCCGCTGGGCACAAGAAGGAGCCTTGAAGGGGGAGGACGAGGAGGAGGAAAGAGATTGCTTAATTGGCCCTTGGAGTCCTCTGTCCCTTCCTCCTGAGATTTTCCTGAGCTAGGAGATGGTCTCCCTGGTGATGAGCTGGAGCCAGCGAGACAGGCACCAGCGTCCAGTCGAGGGGCCAGCGTGGCCTAGCCCCGAGCTGGAGACTCCAGAGTGAGGGGGTTGTGAATGGTCTGGAGCAGCCTGCCCGGTTTGGAACATGTATACCAGCTGTGTGACCTTGGGCAAGTTAGCACACCCCTCTGTGCTTCAGCTTCCTCATTTATGGCCCAAAGGTAATAAAGCTGCCTTACCAGTAAGGATTTATCAAAGGATTCCGCTTAGCATGTGCTGTGGGGGTTATATGATAATAGTAATCTGAACTCTGCTTCTCATCTGCAAATCTTTCTGGACTTTAAGGACAGGTGGAACAGCCTCAGAAAACCATTTCCTTAGCTCGACATTGAGAAATGTGTCCATTCTGTGGCTAGGCACACTGAGGTTCCAGAAGGGTGTGTTTAGACTGCGGCTTGCTCTCTGGTGAGTGTACAGCTGCAGCAAAAGCCATCGTAGCTGGGAGCAGAGAGCTTGGGCCCGAGACCTCACCCCCTTCCCTCTGCAGAGGCCCAGGCCTTGAGCTAACAATGCTCTTTCTGATAATTTCACTGTTTTCTCTAATGGGATGATCCCTGCTCTTCCGCTGGGACATAACATGGCCGATGAGATTTCCGTGTAAGGCATACTTGCTCTCGAGATCTTAATAAAGCCCCTCCCCTTCAGTAAAATAAAATAAAACAAAAGTGCCGGGAAGGTAAAGCAAACGACATCACAGACCTCCATGGAGGTGTGGTGCTCATAAAAGCATTTTACAAGCATGCGAATAAACTCCTAATGGTGCATTAATCAGGGTGCTGCCTGCTATAAGCCAGTGCCAATAAAACAGGTAACAGGCTTGGAGCTATTTGCCACCACTGCGACTCCACCTTTTCTCTCCCACTCAGGAAAGCAAGCATTCATTCATTATTCAAGCAAGTGACACTACCAAAAATGACAAGCCAGGCACATTATTGGCTCACACCTGTAAACCCAGTACTTTGGGAGGCCGAGGCAGGAGGATTGTTTGATGCCACAAGTTCAAGACCAGCCTGGGCAACATAGCGTGACCCTGTCTCTACAAAAAGTTAAAAGAAAAAAAGTGATAAATATGTGAGGTGATGGATATGTGAATTATCTTGATATAATCATTCTACAATGTATATATGTATATATCAAAACATTCATAGTGTATGCCATAAATATATATATAATTATTACTTGTCCACAGTAAATATTTACTTATCAAAATAAAAATTTAAATTTAAATATGAAGGAAAAAAGCATTCACATGAGTGAGGGAAGCCCCTTTATGGGGCTAATTCCAAACCCTCCAACTAGAAACTGAACAAGGAGCCCCTTGCAAACATCAGCTTATGTTTGCAGTAAACATGATAGTGGCATCCAACCTACAAGTGACTGTGACCCCAGCATGTCCTAGGAGCTGCTCCCCTTGGCATCTTCCAACAGTGGGAGATGCTGAAGGTCACCCAAGCCAACCTCCGCACGGGGAAGGAGCCCTCTCTCAGCACACCCGGAAGATGAGCATCAAGCTGTCCCGGAGCCTTCCCAGCTTGCGGTGCTTACCATCTCCCACAGCAGCTGGCTTGGTTCTGGGCTTGCCGTGCTCACCCACCTCCTTACAAACTCCTTGGGTCAGCCCAGGTGCTGCCGTGCAGCTTCTCAGCCTCAAACTCCCACCGCTTTGTCTCCACTGGGCTACAGAGTCTCTAGTCCCTCGCACTCACCTTTATCTGATGTGATTTTCCAACTTTGTGCTACCCTGGTTAGATGCAGAAAATGACCCTAACCCAGCATTTCCAAAAGTGCTGTCTCCTCATTTCTATGAGATGTCACTGGCACTTCTCCAAAACCTGACCTGGTTTCTAAGGTCAGATAAGATTGGGAGACAATGAGGTTAATGAAATTCAGCAGATGTATTTGCTTATTGATGCTGTGTGTTTCTCTCTGAAGGGGGGTGGGTATCGCACAGCATTTCCCAAACGTATTCAATAAGGTTTTCTCATCTGTAGAATGGGGACAGTAACAGCAGCTACCTCCCAGTGTGCCATCGGGAACAAATGGAGCTGAGCGGAGGGCTGTAAGTGCAGTGTTAAGTGAAGCTGAACTGTGGCTTTTGCCTTGGGGGCTGCGATGGAAATGGAAAGGCAGGCGCCTAACAGAAGTGCGGAGGAAAGCGATGTTGTCAGCAAGTGTCTGCAGGTCTTTTTTGCTGCTAGGGAAGGCTGGGAGAGTCTGAGGAGGCAGGTGGGGATAGAAGGGAAGGAGACTCTGCCCCATCCACGTGGTCCCATAATGCTGCGGTCCCCAACCCCCTGGCCTTGGACCAGTATGAGGGCCATTCCCCGTTAGGAACTGGGCCACATAACAGGAGGTGAGCTGCAGGTGTGGAAGCTTCATCTGTATTTACAGCCACTCGCTCCCCATCACTCGCATCATCTCATAAGTTCCACCTCCTGTGCCAGCAGCAGCAGCATTAGAGTCTCATCAGAGCAGGAACCCTACGTCAAACCACACATGCAAGGGATCTAGGTTGCACGTTCCTTATGAGAATCTAATGCCTGATGATCTGAGGTGGTGATGCTAGTGTTGGGGAGCGGCTGCAAATACAGATTATAATTAGCAGGAAGGTTCGACTGCACAATAAATGCAATGTGCTTTGGCCAGGCGCAGTGGCTCACGCCTGTAATCCTAGCACTCTGGGGGGCCAAGGCGGGTGGATTGCTCAAGGTCAGGAGTTCAAAACCAGCCTGAGCCAGAGTGAGACCCCATCTCTACTAAAAATAGAAAGAAATTAAGTGGCCAACTAAAAATATATAGAAAAAATTAGCCGGATGTGATGGTGCATGCTACTCAGGAGGCTGAGGGAGAAGAATCACTTAAGCCCAGGAGTTTGAAGTTGCTGTGAGCTAGGCTGACGCCATGGCACTCTAGCCTGGGCAACAGATTGAGACTTTGTCTCAAAAAAAAAATAAAATAAAAAATGTGATGTGCTTGAATCATCCCCAAACCACCTCTCCCCTCCCCCTATCCCGTGGAAGAACTGTCTTGCATGAAACTGGTCCCTGGTGCCAAAAAGCTTGGGGACCACTGACATAATGGCTTAAAGCTACAGGGAAGCAGCAGTACAGGTAAATGGCCACTGGGTGGCAGCACGATCCAAGGAATAAGATATAGGGCTGTACCCATCCAACCCCCAACCTAGTTTCATTTACCTGCCAGGTAAAGGCTCAGCCACTGCCCCTCCCTTCCTCCTGTGTCCTTCTCAGCTGACATTTGGACAGATGGAGATTCTGCCAAGCACCCAGCTCCCAAAGGCAGGGTGTGCCTGGCAGATTGATGTGTTTACTGAACATCTACTGTGTGTTGGGCACTTAGGATACAGCCGTGAACAAAGCTGAGATGCTTAGGACCAGAAGCCTAGGATTCCCGGCCCTTCTCTCTCTCTCTGATGCCTGCCAGAAAGGTGGCCTCCAGCTGGCAGGGAATGGCTTTAACCTGTGCTTCTTCAACAGGGCCATATGGCCCTCAAGGGGGTGAAAATTGGTTCTCACTCTTTTTATGCATAAAGCACAAATATGCATACACTACATAAACAGATACCTGTGATATTAAAGTTTTATGAAAGGGAGAACAACTTGGGGATGGAGTCTAAAAAGGGACAAGGGGGCGCAGCAATGGGGGAAAGGTGGATAAACTCTATACTCTAAGCCAACCAAGGGCTCAGCATACATCCCAGGCCTCCAGCAAGGGCCGTTCCCCCTGCAGGCACACCCTGCCAGGCAGGTCCTAGTGTTGGCAGGAAGGACACCTCTCCCGGCCTTTGCCTGCCAGGTCTAATGGACTCTTCTCTATTTCTCTTCGTCTCTACCCTCCTGCCCCAGGTGGGTTTTCTTGCACGAGAAGGCGTACCAGGTGCGGGATTCTGCCATTGAGTCCTCGGTGGTAACCAAGGTGAAGGGCTTCGGACTCTATGCCAACAGGGTCATGGATGTGTCTGATTATGTGACCCCACCCCAGGTACGGTCCCCTGCCCCAGGGAGACACGTGGGTGCCCACAAGCTGGGTAGGTTGGAGGGGAGGCAGCAGGGCAAGGAGAGTGCAGACGTGATTCCCAAACCAGAATCCCTGGGCTCAGTGACCCAGAGAACCTCTCTGAGCACCAGGGAGACATGGGGGGACTTGGGCCCGAGATCCTAGGCATCAGGAAAGCTGGGAGCCTCTCCAGGCTCTGCCACAACATTCCTGCCAGTCAAGGACAACACACAAAGGGGCAAGAGGTACCGTGCCGTGGTTGGAAAGAGCCTGGTGTGGATCCCAGTTCTGCCCTTTGGTGGCTCCATGGCCCTGGCCAAATCACTGAACCCAAGCCTCGGTTTCTTCATCTGTAGAGTGGAGATAATAATAGTTCCTGCATCACGGGTTGGGACTGTTGCATTTTTTTTCCCTCCTTTCTTCTCCTTCCAAGGGCACTTCTGTCTTTGTCATCATCACCAAGATGATCGTTACTGAAAACCAGATGCAAGGATTCTGCCCAGAGGTGAGGGGAAGGAGGAAGGTTGGGGGAAGCAGGTGCAGGAGGGGAACCTTGGTGGGCATGAGGACAGGGAGGGGTCTGGGAGCTGTGCCCTGGGACCTCCAGCCTCCCGAGGCTGCCTGTTGTGGGAGCCAGGCCAGGCCAGGGCCCTTGACCAACCTGCGCACCTGCGTGCCCACAGAGCGAGGACAAGTACCGCTGCGTGTCAGACAGCCAGTGCGGGCCGGAGCGCTTCCCGGGCGGGGGTGAGTGTGGCCCCTTCCACCATGGAGGAAAGCCCCCCCTAAGAGAGCAAGTGAGAATCAGCCTGATCCAGATAATTCTGCAGGATTCATAGATGCTCACTGGGTGCCACACCCAGCAGGGGGTATGAAGGTGGCCTGGTCCCCACCCCCAGAGGAGTTTCCAGTCCAGGGATGATGGTAACAGACAGGGGCACTGTGAAGTGACACGTGCTGCCCAGGAGATGTTAATACAAAGGACTGTGGGGCCAAGGGAGGGAGAAAGATTGGTTCTGGGTGGGTGGCACCAAATGGCTTGAAGTGACATCTGGGATGGGCCCCGAAGATGAGTAGGATCTGGCAGGATAGAGGGGGCTTCAGAAAGGGCATTCCAGGCAGAAGGAGCAGCTGTAGCACAGGCTCAGAGGCAAGGAAGGAAAAGCAAGGACACCAGGGTCCTGGGTGGCTGGGGCATGAGAATGGAGAGCAGTCACCTCCCTTCAGCTGGGGCCAGGGCTTGGAAGGTGAGGGGGAGAGGTCGGCTCCCCTTTCCCTGCCTGTCCTTTCCCTCCACCTGCCACAGTCCCTGGGAGGGGGGATTACCTGGGGGGGGGGCGTCCCTGATGAGGGTGGGGAGGAATGAAGGGAGTGGCAAAGGGCAGGTGGCCCCCAGCAGTTGTGGCTCCCCCTTTCAGGAATCCTTACTGGCCGTTGCGTGAACTACAGCTCTGCGCTAAGGACCTGTGAGATCCAGGGCTGGTGCCCCACCGAGGTGGACACGGTGGAAATGTGAGGCCCTGAGCCAGGTGGGAGGAGGGCGGACCCCACCTCGCTCCCCTTGGCCAGTGCAGGAGCTGTGTGTCTCCACGTCTCTGCGCATCTCTGAGCTTGAGGAGGGCCTGTGGCTCCCCCAGTACTGTCCCTTGCTGGGGTGGGGAAGTGGCCTCAGAGCACCACCTTCCGCAGCCCATCTTGCCCGCCCCTCCCCTCCCTCTGGCCCCTTGGGGTGCCAGCTCTTGGAGGGCCCTTTATCTTCAGGGGTCTCCCTTTAGGAGGAGTCCACCAGGGGAGGTGACCCCTGGGGCAAAAGCCTCCTGTTTCCCCACTTCCTCCAGAGGAGCTAAAGGCCTCCTGTCACCCACAGGCCCATCATGATGGAAGCCGAGAACTTCACTATTTTCATCAAGAACAGCATCCGTTTCCCCCTCTTCAACTTTGAGAAGTGAGTCCTCGCTTCCTCCCTAAAGCAGAGATGCAGGCACCCCATCCCCGTCCCACCCCACCTCAGGAGAGTGCAAATGTCCCACCCACCCACCGCCCTGGGGCTCCTAGTCCCAACCTCTCAGTGGGCCTGGACCACTGAGTAGTAAGCAGGTGGACTTTGGGGCCAGGTTCTCTGCCAGCCCCTCCGCCTGGGGGCTCAGAACACAAATGGGAGTTTTTCTTGGGGCAGGGGAGGGTCCTGGGTCACAGATGCCTTCAAATGTCCAGCAGAGGGGCTCCTCCTGTCCCATTTGTTCCCTACAGGAAGCCCACGTATGAATGACCCTTAGGTCAGCCCCTGCATCACTCATTCATTCCCCAGCTACTCGGTGGGCATTGATCAGCCCCATGCAGGACACAGTGCCAGGCCCTGTTAGAAGTGCGTGGAGTACTCAGCCAGTGGCTGGGGAAGATCAGCGAGGACACACATGCCCCTCATACAAGACAAGAAAAATGCAGGGAAATGGGGCAGGGAGACAGCCCCGCCCACTCTCGGTAACCGTGGCCTTGCCTCTCTCCTGTCTTCCTCCCCTTCTAGGGGCAACCTCCTTCCCAACCTCACCGCCAGGGACATGAAGACGTGCCGCTTCCACCCTGACAAGGCCCCCTTCTGCCCCATCTTGCGGGTGGGGGACGTGGTCAAATTTGCGGGGCAGGATTTTGCCAAACTGGCCCGCACGGTGAGGACCTAGAGCGACTGTGACTGGGGAACCTCAGCCTTTCCCCAGACTCAGCCCCCCACCCCACCCCACCCCACCCCACCCCAAACCCCAAGCTCGGGGAGCCACGGGGACTGGCAAGGAGCTGCCATGAGACAGCGTCACCTGGTGGAAGCACGCGGGGCTGCAGCTGGCTCTGAGCCCGCGTCCCTTGTGTCCACCCCTGCGCCAATCAGTCTTGCCTCCCCTCACCCACTTCCCCCAAGCCTCAGTTTCCCATTCCCGTCTTCACACTTCACCTCAGGGAGAGGCCTCAGATCTCTGGAAAGGGCCACACAGTGGGCAAGGGTAGCTTGGGAATGCAGATTCTAAAGTAGGATCCCGAGGCTCAGGGGTTCTCGCCCTAGCTGTGACACTTGTTTATTGAGCAGCGTGGCAAGTCACTGTTTGTTCTCCCCGCCTCTTTCCACCTAGGGGATGGAAAGAAATTGTTTCTCATACATCCCCCACTCCTACCCTGGCCACGTACAGGGGGTCAGAGGGCTGGGGGAGAGCTCATATCTGGCCCCTTTCTTCAGGGCGGAGTGGTGGGCATTAAGATCGGCTGGGTGTGCGACCTGGACAAGGCCTGGGACCAGTGCATCCCCCGATACTCCTTCACACGGCTCGACAGCGTCTCTGAGAAGAGCAGCATCTCCCCAGGCTACAACTTCAGGTAATCCCCTGGTCTCCCGGGACCTCAGGTGAGGAGAAGGCAAGGGCTGTTGTTCTAAAGAACTTCATCTCCAGCAGCAATGTGTATTGGGAAGAGAAGGTCCCACATCCCCACCGTTCAATCTCCATCAGGTTTTGACTCAAAATCTGGAAGAAGTGGCTCACGCCTAGCACTCTGGGAGGCCGAGGGGGGTGGGGATCGCTCAAGGTCAGGAGTTAGAAACCAGCCTGAGCAAGAGGGAGACCCTGTCTCTACTATAAATACAAAAAAATTAATTGGCCAACTAATATATATAGAAAAAATTAGCCAGGCATGGTGGCGCATGCCTGTAGTCCCAGTACTCAGGAGGCTGAGGCAGCAGGATTGTTTGAGCCCAGGAGTTTGAGGTTGCTGTGAGCTAGGCTGACGCTACGGCACTCTAGCCCGGGCAACGAAGTGAGACTCTGTCTCAAAAAAAAAAGAAAAAAAATATCTGGAAGAACTCTCTAACAGCCATGAGGTGATGGGCAGGCATCCTGGAAGACAATGGCACCTGTCCCTGGAGGGTTCATGCCCAGGGTTCCTGTGCCAGGTCAGTAGTTAGACCAGATGGCCAAGGTCTCTCAAAGTGTTGGGGTCTGTGATTCTTCTAAGCTCAGGCCCTAAAACTGTAACGTGCCTGAGTAACTCCCAGACAGCCCCTTTCCTGTCCAGTGCCTGGATTTTCTAAGGTTTCTTGTTCCACCAAAAAAGGGTGATAACTGGTTATTCTTTCACTACATGGCAATTTTGTATTTCTGTCCATAACCAGGAAGTTTCATGAGTCACAGATAACAATTATAACTGTTATTAGTTCTTCTTCAATGCCTTTCCAAACAAGAACTCATACCAGTCTTTATAATATCCCAGTGGCTTTGAGACTTAAGGGATCTTTTTGGGGTTTACTTCCATTTTGAAGAAAGGAAAAGAGAGGAAGCAGGGAACAAACTATTTGGAAGCAGCTGAAAGCCATTGAGCAAGCCTTGGCCTCCTCCCGTCCTAATTTCCCCACCTATGAAATGGCAATAGTACGGCTGTGATCTGGAAGATCCTGCTAGCTAATTCATGAAAACTTCAGCTCTCTGTTTTGTGTTTCTCTTAATTTTTTTTCTCTGTCATTCATTTATTGACTCATCCATTAAACACTTATGGATTGTCTACTATTGCTAGGGACCGTATTTGGTTATCTTAGGTCTGCAGTTCTCAAAGTGTGGACCACAAGATCAACACTACTTTTTTTAAAGTTATATTTTATTTTTAATTGACAAATAATAATTGTATATATTTATAGGGTGCAATGTGATGTTTCAATACATGTATACATTGTGGATTTTTCTTAATATTTGAAGATCCTGAAGTTTCTGGCAGGGCCCTGATTAAGTTCAGAGTGTGTGTTATACACTAAACAGGCTCAATATACTAAATGGGCAGTGATCAGGGAAAAAAATATGTGTAAGAATATGCACATATTTTCAGTTATATATTCAAAGAATTGTTACTCAAATGTCCTTTGTTGTTGTGGTATTCTCTAATATAATGGCATACATAGGCCAAAAACAATCATTTTACCCTTTTTTACCATAACTTGTAGCTTTAAGAAAAAAATCACCCACCCCATTAAGCTTTGTACTTAATAGTTTAAAAAATATGTATATTCTCTGGAAAGAAGAATTTTTATAAATTGAAAGTGCTTTCATAATCAACTCCAAACTTTAAAAAAATCATAGGAAACAACACATATTTTAAAGTAGGTTAAAAATACTGTTTGGCTCCCTGGCAGAAATTGGCATATTTATTCAGTCAGTGCATCACACTGAGATCAATACAAAGGATATTTGTATGGTGGCTTAAAATAGTGACATATTAATAAAATTCTCCTGATCTAAAATGCAAGTTTTCATCTTCATAACTTCCCTCTGGCCATTGGGAATTCTTCGATCCTCCAAATAACTCATTTGGCAGGAACACTTGTGAAAAATGTAACTATTATGAAGACCCCAAACTATTGGCGTCATACAGTTTAGAACAGCATCTAGAAGAATTGTTTTGGAGTTCTCTATCTCCAGCGCATTGTGCTACAGCTGCCTTTCCTCCCTCCCCACCTGAGCACAGCAGCACTTATGTGCCTGTGACAGACCTAGTCCTGAATCTGCTTGGGGACAGGGGACAGAAGGTCTCTAAGGACCCTGCCAGCATAATTCCCAGAGGCCTAAGGGAAGCCATCTGAGAGGTGTGGGCCCCTCTTGGGACCCCAGGTAACTGATCCCTTCCCCAAAGCCCTCCAGGCCAGAGTACAAAGGGACAAAGCTGCTTAATTGGACCCTTGTGATTTAAGAGTTTCCAGAGGGCTCAAAAAAGAGCCCTGATGTGGGGAAATATCTGATATCTGTGGCAAGCAGAGGGCTCTGCCTGAGCCCCCTCAAATCCCTCCACCTGGATGCCCCACCCCTACCCTCGTGCTGCCGTCAAGCCACTGGCACTGCACTGACACCCAAGGCCTAGCTAAGAGCCCACGTGTGGAAGGCTGCAAGGCCACCTTTCTGAGTCCTCCAATAAGAGACAAAAGGTCATAAAGCCAGGTTCAGTGTAGGACACTGTATGGTTTCCATGATACGGTTAAATGTATGCTGTTCTTTAGAATCTTGCAAAACCACTTATCAGTAGGAATGATGCTGACGTGTGAAGAGTTTTGTGCACTTTGGTTCGTTGTTCTGCACCCACCCTATGTAATAGGTGCTCCAATGCTCCCACTTTACAAATGAGAAAACAGAGGCTCACAGAGTTGAATAAGGTTCTCAAAGTCACAGAGAGAGTAAGTGTGGGAGCCTGGATGCAAAACATATTTTCCTGGATGATCTCCACCCAGCCAGGAAGGCTAGGGACATTTGCACTTGTAAATCTTCAGAAAACATGCCTGTGTGGTTGATACTCTCATCCCTGCTTAAAAACAAAGAATCTGAGTTCCAGGGAGGCTAAAAGACTAGCAGATGCTGGCGGCATAATTCATAGCCCAGCCTTTTGTCTCCCAAACAAATTCATTTGCCTCTCCCTCCAACAGAGGCCAGATTTTTCAACGTGTTCGCTCTGGAGGGAAAGGAATTATTCAGCCAAGATTTGGCCTTGTTTTAATCTGCAAACTCAGACATCCAGAGGCAGCTAGAGACTCACATTTCCATCACTAATTACTTCTGCATCTCCTTTGCAAATGCCACCCCCCTCCCCTTCTTTGCACAGCTCTTTGCCTGCAGCATCTGAGATTTCTAGAATATATAGCTGTTGAAGAGCCCTTGGAGACACCTAGACTGAGGTGGTCATTTTACAGATGAGGAAGCAGAAGCTCCAAAGGGGAAGGACTTGTCCAAGGTCACGGGTGCATCTTAGAGTAGCCTTAGAGGTCACTGGATCCCAACTCCTACATCATGTCTCTGACACAGCCCAAGACAAGGTGGCCTGTCCATCATCAGATGGCTCCAGTCATTGGAAAGGTGGCCTCACATTGAGCCAACCTGCGTCTCCCTTCAACTCCTACCCGGCGGACTTGGTGCTGTCCATCTACGTTAATCTTTGTGTGACCCCCTAAAGGTTTCTGCTCCTCTCCTACTTGAAGTTGGGGAGAGAGATTTTATTTTTACTCCTCGGTCTATTCTGCATGGCTAAAAGATTCCACGGGCTGTTTTAGTACTTCTGTGAAGCCTCTTTCCAAGTACAATGAAAGTGCAGTTTGTGTCATCGGGATTTGCAGTGGACAAAGTGTAGCATTTCTAAAAACAAGACCTGGCAAGAGTCACCAGTTCAGTGGGCGCAGGTAAAAGACACCGCCAGCAACACCCGGAATCTCAGACAAGGGGCTCTGAGCCATGGGCCAAGTTCCTGCAGCCCAGGTGGACCCTTGGTTCCCCAGAGCAGGATTTTAACCAGAACACTACATTCTCCAGGCAGGCAGTGTTGTGAGTGTGTGTGTGCACGTGTGACTTAGAGAGTGGGTGTGTTTGTCAGGGGGTGAATGTGTGAGGCTGAGAATGAGTGTGTCAGTGTGTGTGTGTGTGTGAGCGTACAGGCATTGACGGTGCAATGACAGATTAAAAATACTGAATCCATCAGGGTCCCAGCAGGAAACAGATGGCATATTCAAACTGGGTAATTTGAGGCAAGTTTACTAAAGGGACTGTTTCAAAGGTGTGGGCAGGGAGTACGGAAACCACAGAGGAGAGTGCCCTGCCTGGAACAGTAACAGGACGTTGGTCTGAAGGGTCGAGGGGAGGAAGCCATCACTGGAGCCTGGGGACAGAGCTGTAAGCAGAGGACAGCCTGGAGGGGTGGCTGCGACCCAGGCAAGCCCCACCAGAAGCCAGAGCTGAGGCAAAGCAGCCCACTGAGGCAGCCCAGGGTGGATGAGGAAGGGAGGAGTATGGATCCAAGTGGCACCTGCGGAGTTGTCCAGGACAAGTGCCAACAACTTTCATTTGTGAAATCATGGCCCTTCATTAATTTCAGAGGTCTCTAACCCCTTTATTCCCCTGAAAAAATCAGGGACCATTGCCCAAGAAAAATGCATGTATGCACAGACATAAGCAATTTCGCAGGCAATTTCTTTTTTTTTAAAGGATATTTTGTATTTCTATGATTAAGATATAAATACATTCTCAGAGTGATGAATCCAAGCCATACTGATGTATACAGAATAATGACATGGGAACTCCCTTCAATCCTCCAGGCCTGCTCCCCTTGCAGGAAGGTAACATCTGGGACAGTTTAGTGAGTTTCCTTCCAGTCCTTTTTCTATGTGTTTATATTTATGCAGCATAAAATTCCCGGACTATGAGGACCTCTAGAAGCCTATCCCTGGACCTCAGATTAAGAGCCCTAGAGTTAAGTTTGCAAAGCCCTTTCACATCTATTTTTTGTTTAAGAGGTGGGGACTTGCCCTGTCACCCAGGCTGTGGTGCAGCGATCATAGCTCACTGAAGCCTTGAACTCCTGGCCTCAAATCATCCTTCTGCCTCAGCCTCCCATGTAGCTGGGGCTACAGGTGCATCCCACCATGCCTGGCTAATTTTGAAATTTTGTTAGAGACAAGGTCTTACTATGTTGCCCAGGCTGGTCTCAGAACTACAGGCCTCAAGCGATCCTCCAACCTTGGCCTCCCAAAGTGTTGGGATTACAGATGTGAACCACTGTGCCTGGCCCACACCTATTTTTGACAGGATTCACAGCTCACCACCCACCCCAAAGGTAGGCTCAGAAAGATTTTGAGATTCCTGAGATCATACAGCCTAATTAAGAGGCGTATCAGGACGCAAACCCAGGGACTTGATCTATATCCACCGCTCTCAGCCACCTTCCGCCATCACCGGGCTTGCAAAAAATAAAAAAATACTGTAGGAGATATATTGCTGGAGTGATTGATGGGAGAGAAGCTAAACAGTGCATTTAGCAATGCCTGATTTCTTGTTTCTACACTGAGAGTTCCTAAGACAGCTTTGCTACTAAAAGGCAACACAGTTTTGGATTTCCTCTCTTGGTGTCTGGGACAAAAAAACACTTGTTCAGCTGCTAGATGTTCCTGGTGCAGTAGGTGTTTCTAGTGATCGTCTCATGTTGGAAATATACCCACAGCAGCTTTCATGAAGCTCTAAGAGTTGGCGCCTGTTCCGCTTCCATGCAGAAACGTGTGGATCAGCAAGATCTTAGGCCAATTGACAGAGACGGAATTGAAGTACACCCTTGGCTTTGAGCACTCTCTCCACAATCTGGATTTTTCTCCTTCCAAAAGCCGTAGAGTAATGTGTTAAAAGCAGCCATCGCCATCCTTTCCACAGAAACACTTGGAAGCTCCCTTCCACGGGGCACGCGTTTGCTTGAATTCTCAGGGTCCGTTTTCTTCTTCACCTTCATCGGGTTTCAGTGCGAGGTGAGGCGATGAGAGCCATCCTGGATTTACACAGCCCTTTCTAACGTTCGTGTCGGCCCGATCCTCACAACGACCAGTATTATTGGGAAAAAATATTAGCTAACATCCATTGAGCATTTATCAGTGAGCCAGGGACTTGGCAAGTGCTCTGTGTGGAGTATCTCGTCGACCATGAAGACTGAGCATTGTGTAGCTGGAAAGCTGAGGCTCAGGGGTCTCACCGACCTGCCCAAGGCCACGCAGCTGCTACTGCTGGAGCTGGAGCTCAAACCCTAGCAGCCTGGCTCCAGAGCCTGGGCTTGCGACCACAAGTATCCTGGTAGGACCAATATGGTTGCCCCCACTTTACAGATGAGGAAACTGAGGCCAAGAAGGTCACTTCCAGGAGCAGACAGCTAGTCACCTGGCTCTCAGGTGCATCTTCTGGCTCCACGTCCGTTGATCTTTCCCCACCTCCTCCATTAAAGATAAATTAATAGTAATACATTTTTCAAAAGATCAATAACCATGTTTTTTTATTTCGGCATATTATGGGGATACGGATTTTAAGGATTAACAAACCATTTTTAAATATCTGCCTTTGAGGTTGATTAGTTTCCTGGAGTATGAGTAGATAAGCATGGCTTTGGGCCCTTCTCTAAGGGGAGGAGTTCCGGCCTGCTCTGAGATGTTGCCCCACCCTGGTGCAAAGAGTCTGCCAGGAGATATTTTCCTATCGGCATGAAATCAACTGTAAAAGTGTATTTCAGCTGGCAAATTTACTTTTCTTCGCCAGGCAAAGCTTTGCTGAGAACACCACCTCCCTTACTAAGAAACCCAAATTCCAGGCCCAAGTTTTCCCTTGCAAGTTGAACCAGGCTCCCCGGCAAGTTTGTTGCTGCTTTTCCTGCTGCGACAACAGTTAACGTGGCTCTGCTTTAGGAAGGAATTTCCACCACTCTATCCGAGGATGGATCATTTCTAAACAGCGAGAGCTTCCAAGGGATTTGTACATCGTGATGAAAACCCTTCTCCATTCCGCAAACATTTATTGACTGCTGCAAATGTCAGCTCGGCGTCAGGAAGCTCTTCTTGACGGTTGGAGCTAGCCAAAGCCACAGTTGGGCCGCTCCTACAGGTAGTGAGTTTCCTTGCACTGAGGGTATTCGGGCATCAGCAGGGAACCCCCTCATGGATAACGAGGGGAGAACTTCCAAGGTCTCTTCCAACTTCCAGCTTGTGTCATGTGCTGGGCTTTGTGGCTGGTACATAGATGAAGCAGACCAGTTCCCAGGATCAAGGGAGTTTTAATTTAGTGGAAATGACAAACCCAAATAACCAAAACGTTTATACAAAAAAATATTTGGGGCTGCAGCAGGCCAAGGATAGTCAAGATGAGGCAGAGGAGAAGCAGAGAGGGCCCAGGCTGTGGGCTAGGGTTTAGGCCTTGCCATGGATGCTCAGTGCAACTGTAAGCAATTCTCACCCCCTCTGTGGGCCTCAGTTTCCTCCCCTGTAAAATGGGCTCGTTAAACGTAGTAATCTCTAAGCCCCCTTCAAGCTCCACAAGTCTGAATCCGTGTGTGTGGGTGTCTGGGGAAGTCGGCTTTGGGAACTCGGGCTGCCGAAGCGTTTGCTATTATTTATAGACCTCTCACGTTGGAATGGAGCTCCAGCCCTGCCCTGCAGAAGCATGTCTGGCAAATGATTTATTGCGGTAATTGACGTTTGTACTTACTCATTCTTTATCTATTGCTGCTAATGGCACAAGGAAGCACAGGCACGCACAGCAAAAGCCTCAGCACCGTTAGGCCTCGGAATTATTCAGTTTGGTCCTGTGTTGGGGGTGTCCTGTCTGGCCACAGAACAGATGTGTCAGGTGAAAGTCCCAGCGGGAGGGAACATTCAGCCAGGGTTTGTGAAGAAACTTACACAACAGGAACCAACATGGAAGCCGAGGCACTCAGGCAGGACCAAAGTGGGAAGCTGTTCCCACCCCAGGCCCGTAGCGGGAATGGAAGCCTGGTTTTGACAGAGTGACACAGACGAGGCAAAAACAAGGCAGGGCAAAGCAGGGAGGGAGTGAGCAGGCTCGTAGCCCTCACCTCTCTCCTTCCTGCCCTCTGGTGTCCTGCAGACCAACCCCTCAGAAACCGGAGTGGGGGATAGCCAGGGAATGTGGCCCGTGGGGACTCCCGAGACCAGAGACATGGGGTCTAGGGACACGTGCAGAGTAGGCGGCGCCCCAGGTCACCATCCTCACTTCCCTCTCAGTGCCTGGGCTCAGGTGGCCCTTCCAGCTGGGCCATCAGAGAAGCTGCTGGCCCTGACAACTCCAGCCCTGACTGTGCCCTGGGGGCTTCTTTCCATGTCCCCAGCTCAGTGCTAGCCCGGTGTCCGGGCTCTGTTCTCTTGTCTGATACTTATGGCATCCGGCTGATACTTACGGCATCAGGCTGTGCTTCCCTCCACAGCTGAGGTGTTTTCTTAGGGAAGCAGCAGGGGTAGGCAGGTGCTTTGGATTCAAGCGGCCCAGGTTCAGACCCCAGCTGTGCCCTGCAGGCCCAGTAGCCTGAGCACTGCTGTACTTTTCTCCAGCCCGTAAAATCACGACAGTGTGGCCTGATGACCAAGCGATAATACTAATTAAAAGTGGTGTGCTGGCCGGGCAGGGTGGCTCACGCCTGTAATCCTAGCACTCTGGGAGGCCGAGTCGGGAGGATTGCTCGAGGTCAGGAGTTCGAAACCAGCCTGAGCAAGAGCGAGACCCCGTCTCTACTATAAATAGAAAGAAATTAATTGACCAACTAAAAATATACATACAAAAAATTAGCCAGGCATGGTGGTGCATGCCTGTAGTCCCAGCTACTCGGGAGGCTGAGGCAGCAGGATTGCTTGAGCCCAGGAGTTTGAGGTTGCTGTGAGCTAGGCTGACGCCACGGCACTCACTCTAGCCTGGGCAGCAAAGCGAGACTCTGTCTCTAAAAAAATTAAAAAAAAAAAAAAAAAAAGTGGTGTGCCAGGTACTGTGCTCAGCCTCCACATCCAGTAGCTCATTTAATCCTCTCAACAACCCTACATCTATTGCTATTATCTTCATTTTACAGATACGGAAACTGAGACCAGAGAGGTAATTTGCCCAATGTCGTATAAATGAATTCAGGTGGCAAAAGCAGGACTGTGTCATTTCAAAGTCCCTAAGTGCCATCTGCCGTATCTAAATGTTTTCTGTTTGGTACAGAAACAGCCTGCAGTTAGCACCTTATACTAGCTCTAGCTGCAGAATTGGGAGCATGTGGAGAAGTCAAAGTCAGCAGGGTGGAACCTTGAGGACGGCATTCCTAAACTCAATCTTTGAGATGTCCAGAAGCTCAGAAATTCGTTCTTCCAGCAGGCATCTACTCACCCTCACTGTGGTCACTGGGCCTTTGGGCAAACAGGGACAGTGAGACCTGGCTCACAGTCCATTGTCCAGTGATAACTACAGTCTGGTGTGGCAGACACTGCAGTGGAGGCCTCAGTCCTAGTGGGGACAGGAAAGCCCAGGGGCTTTCCCAGCTCAGCTGGGAAACCAGCTCTCTGGAGGAAAAGAACACAAAACCCTGCTTTATAGTGTTTACCAATTTACGGTGCTGTGAGCACCACCATGGCCAATTTCAGACTACAAGCGTGAAGTCACTAAACTTGGAATTGGGAAGAGACGCACACAGTTGCCTCTGCTAGCTGGGGCGTGCGGATGCAGCCACTCCACTTCCATTAGTTCCTACCCTCCAGCCCACTGGACCTCTTTCAGCTTCTTCAGAAACACCCTGTCCTTTCCCAGGAGAAGGCTTGCCGTTCCCTCAGCCGGGAAAGCTGCTCTTGCCTCTGCCCTTCTTGCCTTTTAACCCCTTCCTCCAAGTGTCAGCTTTAGCGTCACTCTGACATGAAGCCTTGCCTGACCCCAGCCTAACTGGGCCCATCGAGCGGTGCCCCCTCCTCCCAGCCCTTCCGTATGTCCGATGTTAGCTATGCATGGGATCGTGGGATTAGTGCGTATTTCTCTCCCTCTCAAGAGAGCCGAGCTCAGCAATGCATGGGTGTGCTCTAAATATTTGTTAAATGCTGAAAGAATGAGAGGGGCCATCTGAGCAGGGCCCTAATGGATGAATAGGAGTTTGCAAGGTGGAAAAGGGGAGTAGCGGGGAGCAGTGGGCAGAAGCATAGAGGCCTATGTCTGTGGAGTGTGTTCAGGAAATACAGGTAGTCTGGTGAGACTGGAACTGGAGTGAGTGGTGGGTCCTGCAGATGAGGCAGGTGGCCTGGGCCAGGTTGAGAGGACCAAGGTATCCAGTGGTGGTGTCATTCTCACCAACCCCATTTCCCAGCCATGAAAACCAAAGCTATCTGGTAAGAGTCAGAGGACTTGGGAGAAATCAAGGAATAGCTCAGCCCTCCCCCTTTTCAGGTGGGGAGGCTGGGGTCCTCCCGACATTGCGTGGCTCCTCTGTGCTTCCTGTTCTACTCTCAGTCAATGACTCTCTCTGGCTGTCAAGTCCCACCTAGCAAATGCCAAAGGACCGCCCAGCTGGAGAACAGAAAGAAATTAGTCAGGACCTAACAGAAACCAGGCAACAGAAAGAATAATCTCAAATGCTGGCTAAGGGTGTGGGCTCTGCAGCTGACTGCCTAGGTCTGAACCCCAGCTTCACTCACTGTTAGTTTTGTGACCTCAGACGAGCAGCTTAACCTCTCTGATCCTGACTCCTCAGCTTTGAAATGGGAATCACAGTAGAACTTAATTTCACGGTGTGGCTGTGGGCATTAAATGAGCTAATGAGTGTAAAGCACTTAGCACAATGCCAGGTACAGAGTAAGCGCTCAATATATGGTGGCTATTATCATCGCTAATTATCCTCAGGAGTCAAAAGAGTATTAATGGTTAAAGTAAATGTAAAAATTATTTCATTTTATCCTAATGCTAGGCTAAGATAAGAAAGAAAATAGACATGTTTTAAGCACTTGTGACATATGGGCACTCTCTCAACTCATCCTCTTCCCGGCCCTTTCTCCTCCCATTTTCAGTGGAGGCAAAAAGCTTAGAGAGGTGGAGTGACTTGTGCAGGGTCAAGAAGCTAATTCAGGACAGATGGCCATCGTACCACACCCAGCTCCCCTGAGGACTTCTTAGGGGGCTTATTCCTAGGATGTAGCATCATGGAACTTGCCCTCTCTCTGTGTAATCCTGAGTAACTCCCCAGCTTCAACTCATTCTTTGTCCTTTAGCAGATTATTTCTCCTTCCTGAGCCTCAGTCTTCCGAGCTATGAAGTCATGGGAATTTGTAGCAGTCAGGGTTAGTGTTGCTAATTGCTGTAACAAACAAACCCCTCCTCTCAGTGGCTTAACATGAAGGTGTGTTTCTTGCTCCTGGCCCAGTGCACTGTGGGCCAGCAGGGGTGGGGAGCTCCATGCATCCAGGGATCTGGGCTCCTGCCATCTTGACTCAGTCTACCCTAGGGCTTCAGAGCCCTCCCCTGGCTCCTGAGCAACTGGCCATCAGGTGAGGACAGGGAGGATGTGGACGGTACACTGCTCCAAACCACCTGAGCACAGACGTAACAAACCTCACTTCCATTCCCATTTCACTGGCAGGAATAGTCATGAGGCCCCAGCTAGATGCAAAGGCCTGCGAAACATGGTCCAATCACATACAAGAGAGGGGCTACTCCAGACCCTGGTGACCACTGAGCCATCTCTGCCGCAGGGGTGGGCCGGGTCCTGCGATCCCCACCGACCACACTGGAGTGCAGAGTCGGGGCTCCCAGTTCATTCCTCCATCTACAGCCTGGGCCTGCCCTCCCTGAGCTCTTTTCCTCCTCCCTCCACCCGGGAAGAGAACCCGTCCCTGCCAAGCCTCCTCACAGGGTGGGTGGTTGGTGAGATAATGATCTTACCATGCTTATTGCCTCTTGGAAGGCAGGTGCTGGAGAAAAACCAAGTCCGCTTTGATTTTTCTCCCTGTTCCTTTCACATTCCTTCCCAGGATAAATTTAGCCAGCCCTCGCTTTGAACGGCAGTGCCCGGGATGCGACTTTTTGTTCTCAGAGTCGCTGTCAGAGCCGTTTTCATGGTTGCAGGCTTAGGCCAGCAATGAAGACTTCAGGACCAGGCAGGCCCAGCCAGCCTCTGCCCTGCCCCAGACATGCGTGACCCACCTTTTCACCCCTGCCCAGTCCCCACAGGCAGCAGTTGCCACATCTCTGAGACAAGGGCCTTGAATTCTTCAGTGATGTGAGACAGAACGCTGAATGTAGAAGGGCTTTGAGATCTTGCACAAGGGCTGCCCTGTCCTTATCAGCCGCCGAGAGCACAGAGGCAGGACAGCTCAGAGCGCACGAGCATGGACTCTGGAGGCATCAGTCTGGGTCGGAAGCCTGGCTCAGGCAAGTTACCTTCTCATCTGTCTCCTCACCTGTAGCACGCGTCACCAGCAGCGTAGTCTTCATGAGATTAATGGAGATGCTTATATCAAGGGATCTGCACCATTTCTGGGGCTCTATAAACAGTGGGCGTGGAGATGGTGATGGTCTAGTCTTACCCTCAGCCCAACCTGAATGCCACAGTAAGGACTTCCTGGAACCTTCTGTCCATTCCAGATACTTCTTTCCTAGACTTCTTTACAGTATTCTGAAAGGCCTCTTGGAGAATCATATTCTTGGACCTCATCATCTTTGTGGATACGGCATCCTTTCTCCTGTCTGTCCCACTGTTCTCCTGCTGCTGTGACTTCAATTCATTCTGTTTTGCCTTGTTGTGAAGGTCTCCTCTCCCACCACCCAGACCATAACTGACCATCGTTTTAAAGACAGGTGAGCCCCTCCCATCTTTCCTTGACCTCCAAGCCTCTTTCCACACAGGTGGTTGCACTTCTCTCGTGTCGACTCTGGGCCATACTCTCTCTTGAGAAGACCCTCTTGCCTCCCTGCCTCTCCCTTCAGTGGCAAAGTGTATGGACAAACACCTTCTGGGTCAGGCTTTCCGGAAACCTTTTTCTCACTGAGTGGTTTTCAGCCTTACTCGGGCAACAGGTGCCTCACTCAGGCACACAGGCTCTGGCCCTGCCCACACACAGGCAGAGACAGGAGATGTGCCACCTGTTCCCCGGCGCTCCTTCCTGACCAGATAAAGCTCTCTAGGCCTGAGCTTCCTCCTCTGTAAAATGGGGGTGGCAAGGGTGGTTGTCCTGAGAATAAACAGTGAGTGGCCTCAAAACAGGTGAGTGAATGAATAGACTATGCACAAAGGTGTACTCAGGGTAAAAGGCACCAGCAATACTGGTGAAGGGCCTCAGAGCTGGCAACATGGGCCACCTGCTATCACCTGGCAGGGGCGAGGAGGTGGGGAGCAGTTCCCAGAACCTGCAGAGCTAAGCCACTGTCAGAGATTCAGCAGGCTAAAAACACGCTGCACCTTTCTTTCTCCCCCCACTCTGATCTCCCATCAGGGCCTCCCACCGGCTGAGCCCACCTGGAAACGGAGGGCAGGTAGCTTGGTGGAATTAGTCTCTGCAGAACAGACTCCCAGGGGTCAGTGCCGGACAGAGAAGGGACAGAGAATGGGTGTGTAAGCAGACAGAAATCTAACAAAAGAATCTCAGTGGCGCCCGGCTAGAAGGGCTGGTCTCAGCAAGTGCTTATGCCTTTCCCCAACAGACCAGCGAGGGGCGCATGGGCACACCCACTTTTATAGACGTGGACACTGACACCCTGTCTAAGGGCTAAGTAACACAAGAAGCCAAGCTGCTAGCCAGGTGCAGCCAGGATTTAGGCTCATTTCTGCCTGACACCAAAGTTCCCCACAACCAGATGGCGGCAAGAGCAGACAGTGGCCGATGTTTTATGATTTAAGGTGACCCTTCCCCATCATAAATTTTCTTCCTCCCGCACCTGTAATCCCTCCATTATTGATGCGCCTGGGCTGAGCATGCCCTCCTCCCTGGTGTACGGTCTCAGGTGCAGGTATCTCTGGGAGGAGTATCACATCAATCATTGAACACCGTGAGGGAATGAGTTTCCAGACCCCTGCGGGGAGAGGCCTGGGAACCTGTGGGGACCTGTGGGGACTGGAAACACTGAAAGGGACACACAGAATAGAATAAGAGTGATGCCAACCCCCCACCGTGAAGGAGCTTTCTGGGCACTTTGACTCCCAGCATCTCACTCAGTCCTCACCACTTTCCAAGGATACTGGCTTCAAGAGCCCATTTTATAGCCGTGGGACAGTGGCCCAAAGAGATTACACCTGGCTAGTGTTAGAGTTTTGCCTGTGACAGGCAGAGCCACACAGGGGAACGTGCACTGGCTTTGGAAGCCAAAAACTGACGCGATTCAAATCCCAAGCCCAAGCGCTTAATAGCTGCAAAAACTACAGGCAAATCTGTTCCCCACCATAGGCATCTGCAAAATGGGGGGATGAACACCCGCCTCTTTGTGTTGAACACTCACCTCTGATCGTTCTCCTGAGTCCCCAGCATAGTACATGGCACCCAGCAGCCAAGGCAGAGAAGGTGTCGAGGTCAAAGTCTTGAACGTGGGCAAATCTAGCACTGGGTCTTGCTGGCTGGAAATTCCTGGACAAGCCCCCCAAGCCCCTTGGAGCCTCATCTGAGACATAGAGCAGCACTCGGCCATCTGTATCAGTCTGTTTTCTGTTTAAAATAGAATAGCGGAATCTGGGTAATTTATAAAGAAAAGGAATTTATTTCTTACCGTTATGGAGGCTGAGAAGTCCAGTCCAAGTTTGAGGAGCTGCATCTGGTGAGAGTCTTCTCAATCGTGGGGACTCTGCACAGTCTCGAGCTGGCACAGGGCATGGCACGGGAAGGGGCTGAGCGTGCTAATGTGCTAGCTCGGGTCTCTTTTCCTCTTCTTACAGAGCCACCAGTGCCCCTCCCACGATAGCCCATGAATCCATGGATCCAAGAATGGATTAATCCATTCATGAGGGCGGAACCCTCGCAAGCCAGTCTCCCCTAAAGGCCCCGCCTCTCAATACTGTCACATGCGGATTAAGTTTCAATATGAGTTTTGGAGGGGACAGTCAAACCATTGCACGATCCCATAGGTTTGTTGCACAGGTGAAAGGAGATGAGGTATCTGAAAGCACTTTTTAAAACTGTTCGATAAATGTAAACATAATTTCTTTAACCATAACAACAGGCAGCATCAGCGAATATTTCCTGAGTGCTCACTGTGTTCCAGGCACTGTTCTAAACTCCTGACGCACGTAATTTCGCTCAATTCTCATGGCAAACCTAAGAAGCAAGACTTTTGTATCATTCCCACTCACAAGTGAGGAAATTGAGTCTCAGAGAGGTTAAGCAACTGGCCCAGGGTTGCACAGCCGGTGAGCAGCAGAGAAGGAGACTCACACGGACAGAACTGAGGAAGCTTGGAGTCCAGCCATAGCTCAAACTTTTGTATGCACCAGAATCATTTAGGGAAATTATTTAAAAGGCAGAGTCTAGGGTAGGGGTCCTCAAACTTTTTAAACAGGGGGCCAGTTCAGTGTCCCTCGGACCGTTGGAAAGTGTGCACTGTGGGCCCGGGATGAGTCGGCTGCTAAGCAGGACAGGCAGCTGCGGCAAAAACACCCTGCTGGGCCAGGTGAATGTCCTAGGGGGGTGGCATGTGGCCCGAGGGCCATAGTTTGAGGACGCCTGGTCTAGGGCTCCACCGCAGACATGTTGATTCTATGGGTTTGAGGTCGGGCCCAGGAATCTGCTTTTTTAACAAGCCCCCAAGATGACAACGGTGCAGAGAGTCAGCTCACCACACAGAGAGGACTGTGGCAGGTGTCTCGCAAACCATCAGTAAGGGTTGCTCAGTAGGTGAGGCTCACAGGGCTCTAGAGGAGCCAGAAGGTTCAGGCCGGAGAGACAGGAGCCCATGGTGAGACCCACCTCCGCCTCTGGCCTCCAGGTTTGCCAAGTACTACAAAATGGAGAACGGCAGCGAGTACCGCACACTCCTGAAGGCTTTCGGCATCCGCTTCGACGTGCTGGTGTACGGAAATGTGAGTCCTGGGGCCAGGCAGATGGGGTGGCCAGGACGGGAGGACAGGGGAGGTGACCCAGACCTGCTCATGGGCTCTGAAAAGCCTCAGTTGGTGGCTCTGCTGTATCCTCACCTGTGCCATGAAGGGGTGGGACCTGCTGAGCCACCAAGAACCCTTCTGGCTCCAAATTCAGCCACAAGCCTCACCTCCACCCTCTGCCCACGCGCCTTGGTCTTTCTTTGTACACACAGGCTGGCAAGTTCAACATCATCCCCACCATCATCAGCTCCGTGGCGGCCTTTACTTCCGTGGGAGTGGTGAGTCAGTCCCTGCAGGCTGACAGGAGGCCAGTGAGCATGGGGCCCGGCCTGGCGCGGGTGGGCAGGGGAGTGACCGGGGCAAGCACCCCCCCACCCCCCGCCAGGTGCCGCAGCTCCTTCAGCTCGCCCTGCTGCTGCGTGGGCCCTGGCTGGACCGTCTCCAATCACGGAGCGCTCGTTACCTACGGAGGCGCCTTCCCTGCTTCAGGAGGCTCCACCTGTTACACAGTTGCCGTTTCTCACCGTGAAGGTGGGGGAAGAGACGCCAGGGTTGCCACAGACCTGAGATGCCTTAATGAGGAGCAGAGCCCGCGTGGCTGGGTGGGGACATAACCCTGCTCCCAGGGACTTCTACCCCTCAGTCCTGCTCCTCCCACCGAGCCCTCTCTCTGCTTTTTGTGGTCTGGGGAGGACCCCAGGCGCCAGGAAGGCAGGCCAGGAAGACACCCTGCAAAGCCCCTGGGCATTTTTCTAAGAGGAAACATGCGACTCGCCTCCCACTCGGCCTGCTGTCTGCACAGTTTGGGCAGCTCAGGGGCTGCCTGAGCCCACGGCTTCCTGCCACCCTGCTCCTACCCCCTCCAGGGCACCCTCTGAGCCTGCCCTGCCTCTCCTCCTCCAGGGGACTGTGCTCTGTGACATCATCCTGCTCAACTTCCTCAAGGGGGCCGACCAGTACAAAGCCAAGAAGTTTGAGGAGGTGAGCTGGGGACAGGCCAGGGAGTGGCACTGGGCCCCAGGGGACTCTCAGGGGCTCCCCTTTGGGATCTTCTGAAGCGGAGGTCATTGGGCCTCAGTGCATATTTCAGGTCCACACAAAAGAGAGTTTGGCCAAGAGTGGGCTCTGAAGACAATCTTGGGGGCTCTGCGGGTCATCACTGCCAACATCCCCCACCCCCCATCGTCCCTTCTCCATTTCCAGCTGGGGGATGACTCAGGTTTCTGTTTGCCCTT
Organism: Mirza zaza; assembly: GCA_008750895.1. Lineage (NCBI taxonomy): Eukaryota > Metazoa > Chordata > Mammalia > Primates > Cheirogaleidae > Mirza > Mirza zaza. The sequence continues at coordinate 43,750 of VSMD01059891.1, forward strand.
GGGCTACACAGAAAGGGTCTTGGGTCACACAGACTTGCCCTAGCTGCCCCAGTGACCAGGCCAGGGGCCCTCACCGCTGAGCCTGTCAAACGGGGGCACATAACAGGACCCTCTGCCTGCAGGTGAACGAGACCACACTGAAAGTTGCGGCCTTGACCAACCCAGCGTACCCCAGCGACCAGACCACGGAGGAAAAGCAGTCCACAGATTCGGGGGCATACTCCATAGGCCACTAGGGCCTCTTCCCCGGGGCCCCACACTCACCGTTGGGCTCCAGGCCTCCCACAGGGGACCCCAGCTGAGCAAGGGGGTAGGGGAGGAGAGGGCCTGTCATTAATGCCGCTCACCCCACGAGGCCGCAGCTGGGACTCAGGCTTCTGGGCCTCCCTTTCTCTGGCAGACAGGGAGGGCTCCCCAGTAAGACCCCAATCTCACCTTCACCCCTTGCCTCCACCCCTTCTCTGCTTCCCAGGACCCCAGGGGCAGTAGCGCCTGAGTCATCCCTTTCCAAAGAGTAGAGATAATATTGTTAGGAGGAGTGGCCACAAGGGCCTTCCTAGTGCCAGGTACTTTCACACACATTATCTCATTTAATCCTTAGACTAATCCTACAAGGTAGATATTAGTTTTCCATGCTTTGAAGATAAACCAAGGCTCAGAGACACTGAGTCATTTGCCCCAGACCACAGAGCCAGGAAGTGAGAGGGCTGGGATTTGAACCCCGGCCTGACTAACTCCACCACCCACACCCCTTGAGAGAAGAATGAACTCCTGGGGGTTCAGCTCTGCTGCCTCAGCCACCTCCACCTTGACCATGACTCGGTTTAGCGAGTAAGCCCCAGGCTTTCCGCAGGAACTCTGGCTCATTTTAGGGGAGGCCGGTTGGACAGTGGTGCAAGGTCTCATCTCTGACTTGGGTGGGTCTCAAATTCAGAAGGAAACAGGAGGCATGACTGTCGGTGAACTTTTCCTTCCCTTGCTCCACAGCCCTGTCCCCAAATCAGGGAAGAGGCCATTCCTGTTCTCCCTCTGGGACCCCACATGTTCCCACACACATCTGGGCCCCTCACTCTGGGAGCCAGATTAGGCTACCCCCTGGCTGGGAGGTGGTTCCAGACCTAGGGTCCCGTCTTTGTAGGCTGGGGCCCTGTTCCCGGAAGTCAGCAGTCCTCACCTTGGTGAGAAGTTTCCAGTGAGGCCCGATTCCCTGAGAGCTTACCAGCCAGGCCTGTCCCCACAGAATCCCAGTATAGTGCTCAGTCCCCTAATCTTAGAAGGTAAAGGGGCCCTAGAAACTGTCTTGTCAACTCTCCAGAGGAGCAAACTGAGCCCAGAAAGGGAAAATGACTTGTCCAGTGCCACACAGTTAGCGGCCAAAAAAGCCCCAGGTGTCCTGCTTCTCAGAGAAGGAGGCAAGAATGGGAAGCTGGAACCCCTGCCTCCACTGGCCCAGACATCTCCCATCCCATTTCTGGCCTCCCCTCCTACAGTGAGAAGCCCCCAAATCACACCTAGCGAGAGCTCAAGGGCAGACTCAGTTCTGCAAACCTGCAATTTGGAGGCATCTTTTGAAAAATAATATGGAATTAGATATTAGGAGGGGCTCATGCTAGTGACTGGCCCTAAAGTATATGTTTCATTAGCTTCACGGTAAGTCCCTGGAAAAGTTGGAGTGGGCGTAATCATGAGGTTTAAGCAGACAGGAGCTTAACTGCAGATGGAGAGCTAGTCCCTCAACAGAAGGTGCGGGCACTAGGAGAGGGAACAGCCTCCGGAGTAGCTCAGGAGGCTCAAACAGTGGGCACTTGCAAAGGCCAGACCCCAATGATTTCCCACCCCAGGGAGAGAAGGGGTGAGACTCCCCCAACACCACCCCTCCCCCCCAGCCCTCACCCACTGACTGCCCCGTCCTCAGGATGGTGGGGCAATATCCCCCCAGGGCCAGCCTCAGGAATCGGGCAGTGTCCCCAAATCTGACCAGACTTCATTTCTCTGGTAGAGACATCAGTGAAGGCAACACCATGTCCTCCAGCTAGGAGTCCCCCACGCCTCCCTGGTGAATCCAGCTCTCAGGAGGCTGGACGGAGGCTGGGGTCACAGGGATGCTCTCTAATGAGAAGGTGGAGGCAGCTGTGTCCTGGAGGGACCCTCTCTCCCAGCCCCTCCCTTCCCTCCAGACGGGGGTGGTCCTGAGCCGGCCAGCAGTGTGCAGTGAGCCTCATGTTGTCCTCCCTGTATCAGAACTAAGTTACCGCTTCTGTGTGCTAGACGTAGGGTTAATATCAGTAGTAAAAACAACAGCTAACTTGTCTCTGTTGCATGGTGGTTTACCCAGCACAGTCACCAGCATAATCACATGGACTCTCACACCAACCCTGGTGAGGTTGCTATGGTTTGTTATTAATCTATTGACAGAAAAGGAAATTTACAGTACGTGGGAATTAGAACTGGCAGCCACACTCATCGCTAACACTACACTGCTGCTTTATTCCCTCAGCTCGAGAGCTAACATTCACTGATTGCTCACCATCAGCAGGCACTGGACTGCGTGGGTGACAGGCATTGTCTAATTCAACCCTCATTGTACAAAAGACACTGGGGCATAAGAAACAAATGGGAGAATTGGGACTTGAGCCTAGAACTTTATGAGTCTAGAGTTGGACATTTTGACTTCTGTGCTATGTCTGGGAAAAATCTGGAAATTTGTTAGCACCCTCTTTTATGTGTTAGTTTGGCTAAGTCAGGTTTTGCTGCAGGAACAAATAAAATGTCAAGGTTTAATACAACGAAGTGGGTCAGACAGCCCCCTCCGTCTGGTAGCAGTGTCATTTGAGACATGGATTCCCATCACTGAGGCAGGGAAAGTGAAAACTGGAGGATCAGAAGGGATCATTTAAAGACCAGGCCTAGAACTGGGTTACTTCACTTCCCACCACATTCTATTGACCGGATTGAGTAGCATGTGCAGAGCCCATCTTTACTGCAAGGAATGCTGGGAAATTCCAAGTCTTCTTGGAAATAGTGAGCACAGCACTCTGTTTCATTATCTCCTTTTTTTGAGACAGAGTCTCGCTTTGTTGCCCAGGGTAGAGTGAGTGCCATGGCGTCAGCCTAGCTCACAGCAACCTCAAACTCCTGGGCTCAAGCAATCCTGCTGCCTCAGCCTCCCGAGTAGCTGGGACTACAGGCATGTGCCACCACATTATCTCCTTTCTAATAGCTCCTTTTCTCCCCCTCACCCCACCCCCAGCATGCCCACTGACAATTCCACACATCCTTCCCTTCTGTGTTCCTTCTCACAAAACCTTGTTCTCAGCAAGTTGCCTATCAGCCTCCTAGGAGTATTAATAGATAACATTTCTGGGGGATTTATTCTCTCAAGAGTATTTGCCTGGCCTGGCGAGGTGGCTCACGCCTGTAATCCTAGCTCTCTGGGAGGCCGAGGTGGGCGGATCGTTTGAGCTCAGGAGTTCGAGACCAGCCTGAGCAAGAGCGAGACCCCATCTCTACTATAAATAGAAAGAAATTAATTGGCCAACTAATATATATAGAAAAAACTAGCCGGGCATGGTGGCGCATTGGCACATGCCTGTAGTCCCAGCTACTCGGGAGGCTGAGGCAGCAGGATTACTTGAGCCCAGGAGTTTGAGGTTGCTGTGAGCTAGGCTGACACCACGGCACTCACTCTAGCCTGGGCAATAAAGTGAGACTCTGTCTCAAAAAAAAAAAAAAAAGAGTATTTGCCTTTTAATCGAGGGCTATTCAAGACTGGAGGGCCTTAAACAGCCAAAGGAATGAATAGGTAAGGGTTTAAGTCAAGGCCCAATAACAGATAGTGCTAGAGATTTGAGGGACATCTTATCTACCCTGGCCTGCCTCAAGTAAGCTTCAGCCTGGAGAGGCCGTAGCCCCTCTCCTCTCTCCTCCCTACCGCTCCCGGCTTTAGCTGGCAGGATGTCGGGCCACTAGGTTTGGCTAGAACCCATTCCCCATCAGGGAGGTGAGTGAAGGCTGGTAAAAGCTGGCCTGCAACCAGCTGAAATGCCAGTCACCTACGCAGGGCTTCCCCTTGGCCTGTCCTTGAGATGCCACTGTTCTAGAAGCATGGCACCAAGAGTTGGCTCATTGCAGCGTGTAGTACAGGGAGCTTTGTGGGGCCCTACTCCTGGGCAGCTCCCCTTTCATGCCCCTGAGGAGAACGGCCACCCAACCCACTGTGATCAGGAGCTGCCTGACCCAATCTACTGAGGACAGGCCTTGTCACCTAGAGACCATTCCTGGGGCCCAGCATCGGTGAGGTTCATGGAAGTGCCAGGGCCTATTCTCCTGTTGCCAGAGGACTGCCCATGTTTAAGGGACTCATCTCAGCTGTTTTCTCCACCACCCACCTTCCCCAGGACTCTCTGATCCTGCCTGTTCCCTCAACTCCAACATGCTTAGAAACACAGCATGCCTGGGAAAACTGTTCTTTTTGCTCCTAAAACGACATCAGATGCTTGTACAGATGCACATATACCCACACAAACATAGACCTGTACGCAGGTGTGCTCAGACACACGTTGACACACATACACACCCACATACGTACTGGTTAAAGACGCAGAGGAATACATACGTGCATACACACAGATTCAGGCACATAATAGTGCAAAGCTACACAGACATACACATTCGCAGATGTACACATACAGGCATACCCATAAATATATGAAGATATATGAATACGAAGATGAATATATGCACACTCAACACACAAATACACACAGATTTATGCACATTTACATATGTAGATTCACACATATACAGGTATGCACATATATACAAAGATTGACTCATGTACACACCAAGATATATGTGTACACATGTACATGTGCTCACACATAAATAGTTGTATATTCTCCCTGGGCCCCATATAGAAACACTCCCCCCAAAAAAGTCAATGTCTGTCTTTGTCTGTGTCTCAGTCTCTCTGTCGGTCTCTCTCTCTCACACACACAAACACACACACACACACTCCAGGGCTCTCCACCTTCTTAATGCCTAGTCTCAGGTCTGAGCTCCCTACTTCTTCAACTCTAAATCCTTCCTGGAGCCCAGTAGTTCACCTGGGACAAAGAGTGACAACAGTATTCTCTCTCAATGTCCCCGAGGCCTGAGAAAATAGGGGACAGACAGAAGCTGAGGCCTGGGCTGCAGAACTGGGCATGGGAACCACACTGCTACCAGGCACCCTGCCTTTGGTCCAGGGCCCTACTGATGCAGGCAGCTTCCTCCTAAGAATGTGGCCCCTCTGGGGAGGTAGCCAGGATGGAGGAGGGGAGGGCAGCCACCATCCTGGGGACCGAGGGGAACACACCTCAGAAGAGGCTGGGGGCTTTGAACTCACACACCGGTGGCCAGGAATGGGGAATGGGGGCCAAAAGAGGCTTGGGGCCTGAGGGGCAGGCTGCCCAAGACGACTGTCTTCGACTTCCTGATGGTGTGTTCTCCAGCTGGGATCTCAGTACTCTCCGCCAGCTCTTGAATCAGCCCCACCGTCTCCGTTTTGGAAAGCTGCCCCTCCCCGCAGCCAGACAAAGCCAGAGCACCAGCTCCTCACCCCTGACCTCCACCCCTAACCCCGACCCCCATCCCCACCCCCGCCCCCACCTCTACCCCAGACCCCCACCCCCACCCAAGGAGCTGCTCCCCCTCCCCCCAGCACGAGCGCTGCCCATCGCGCTCTGCCTGCAGGGGCGGCATTCCCCGACCTGGGGGGCACCCCAAGGCAAGCAATAAAGAGACAGAGTCGGGAAGTGCTGTGGGAAGTCTGTATTCATGACCGGGAGAGGCAGGGGACGGGGTCCACGCCGAGGCGGGGGAGCGGGCGGCCACACCACAGGTGTGAAGACGAGGCTCGCAGGCAGCTCTCGGTGCGCTGGCTCAGGCCGAGCAGACGAAGGGCAGGCGCCTGAAGCATCGCGCTCGTCGCCACTGACCCCCCTGGCCGCAGAGAGCACGGTGATGTCGGCGGCTGCCCCCGGCTGGGTCTGGCGTGTGCCCCACCGTCTTCCCTCCTCGGGCGCCTGTTATGTCCCCTTCTACGCTATTGTCATTATCTGCCAGCTGTGTACTTCCCTCACATCCCTGCTAGCTAACATTTATTGAGCTCTTAGTGCAAACGAGGCGGTGTGCTAAGTACTTCAGATGGGCTGTGTGTGGTATGACGCCAAGACGTACGTGCTATCGTCCGCTCCATTTCACAGATGAGGAAACTGAGGCTTCAGTGGAGATAAATAACTTACCTGTATCTCAGCTTCTCAGCTGGCAGGTGGCCGAGCTATACTTAAATCGCCGCGGTCTTGCTTCAGCACGAGAACCGTCTTAGCCACTACACTAAACCCCTCACATCTGGCATCTGTGCTGTTGCCCACACCTGCTGTTTGAAGCTGGCATCTTGTCTCTCAGCCATCCCTAATTCCCACATCCTTTCTCCTCCCTCATCCACATCTTATATTCACATCTGCTGCTCTCATCTGTCACCTCTGTCACTAGAACTTGTCACCCTCATATCAGAGGTGGTGAAGGAGCTCCCACCCAGCCCCCTCCAGGGAACCCCCATCTCCTGGTTTTGCTGGGGGAATCCCTATATCTCAGCCCTCCTGACAGACAGGGCTTTGGGTGTCCCGTAGAGCCCGGGGGCGGTGTGAGTTTGGGGAGGTATGTTCAGGTAGCTCAAAGGGGCAGTAGTGAGTCCACCCACCCCTTCTCCTTGCCCTGGTGCCCTTCCCCCTCACCTCTGGTGCATAGGGCTACGCAGTGGCCTCTCCCTCTCCTGGGCTGCCCTGAGGCCCAGAATGTAAAATTCCAGGAGCTGCCATCAGTCCAGTGAAACCGCTTACACAGCCACTGGAGAAGTCATAGGCTGGGTCAGAAGGCAGAGGTCCAGGAAGACAGGCAGACCCAGGGCCCCAGAGACCACCCACTGCTGGCTTCCCTCCCTGCCCACCTGGCCAGGAGCCAGATACCCTCAAGACCCATCCCTGAGGGTTTGCAGGCAATGACAATGCAAGAGCAACCTGTCTCTCCCAGCCGTCTGTCACATAGAGTAGGCTTCTCAAACTTTACTGTTCATGCACATCTCCTGGGGATCTTGTTAAAATGCAAATTGATTCAAGAGGTCTGGGGTGGAGCCCAAGATTACAATTATGCTTTTTTTTTTTTTTTTTTAAGAGACAGGGTCCCACTCTGTCACCCAGGCTGGAGTGGACTGGCATAATCATAGCTCACTCCAGCCTCAAACTTCTGGCCTCAAGCCATCCTCCTGCCTCAGCCTTCTGAGACCCTAGAGCTACAGATGTGTGCCACCACCCCCACCTAATTGGGGTTTTTTTCTGTAGAGATGAGATCTCACTGTGTTGCCCAGGCTGGTCTTAGACTTCTGGGCTTAAGCCGTCCTCCTGCCTTGGCCTCCCAGAGCGCTAGGATTATAGGCGTGAGCCACCACACCCCTGGCAAGATTCTCCATTTTTAACAAGCTACCAGTAATACTGATACTCCTGCCCCATGGACCACATTTTGAATTCCAAACACAATGGCACTTATTCATCCACAATTTCAGAGCCACCCTGAGAGAAAAAGGCTCCCATTTCAGGGATAAAGAAACTGAGACTCTGAGAAAGCTGTTCAGCTAGTAAGTGACCAACCTGGGCCTGGAATCTGTCTCCTGATTCCAGTGGTATTTAAAAACCAGCTCTGGGGGAGGGTGAGAAGATGGGGAGTAAGAAGGAGCCCTGATTTGTAGCAATTGCCAATTTCCTTGGTGTAAATACTCCCACCATTGCGGGTGATTTCAAGCCACAAGCATGTAGTCACTGAACAGGGAGTTGGGAAGAGATGTACGCTGTCAGTTCTCCAGAGCAAGTATAAGCCAGCTCTAGCACACCATTGCCTGCCACTCTAAGGACACCTTAGCTGCTGGGCTGAGGCTTGGCACCAGCAGGTACTCCCTTAAGACAATCAGAAAAAACGTCCTGTGCCTGGAAGTTGACCCTTTACTTACCCGGCCCCTGATGAAGCCTCCAATCCAGATCTGGGCCTGATTGAGAGAGCTAGTGTAACGCAGAATGTAGCTGTTGAGGCTGTGGCTGTGGATGGAGACGAGGTTGCCTCTGTAGCATCTCCGGCAGACATTCTGCAGAGAGAAGAGACGTCAAAAATGCCCTCTCATTTACCTCAAGTTTCTGAGTCTACACACAAGAGCCCTACACCACTTTCCAGGTTAAAAATAAGGGATCTACTTGCTTCCTTCAATCCTCTTTTGCTCCTTAATTAGCTGCCAGGATAATCTTGTAGGATATAATGATAATATTCATAATAATTATAACCACTGTTTATTGAGAGTTTATTATGACCTAGGGATTATTCCAAATACTTTCCATGTATTATCTCATTTAATCCTCACCACAACTCTAAGAGGTTGGCACTATATTATATATATTTGTAAAACTTCATTTTACACATGGAGATACTGAAGCTCTGAAAGGTAAAGTGACTTGCCCAGGTAGCATATCCAATAAAAGGAAGAGCCAGAATTTAACATGGTTATATCTAATACCAAAGCCTCTTGGCTAAATCAGTGGTTCTCAAGTGCAGTCCCCAGACCAACAATATCTTCACCACCTGGAAATTTGTTATAAATGCAAATTCCCAGGCCCCACCACAGACCTCCCTAACCAGGAACCAGGCCCAGAAACCTGTTTTAACAAGACCTTCAGGTGATTCTGATGCATGCTAGTCTTTGAGACCCACTAGACTAAATGAATAGGGAACCAGAGGTCAAATCCACTCTGTTCTCCCTGCAGTGGCCTCCCTGCTACTTACCTGAGCTTCCCTAAATGTCTTGGGGGTCCGCACCAACAGGTAGCGGCAGGTCTTGCACCCAGGACTTCCCTGCACTTGAACTGTGTCCTCTTCTCTGGGGCACTCCAAGTCCTTGTCTAAGGCAGCTGGGTCCGACTCCATGGCCTCCTCGTCCTCAAAGGAGTCTTGACAGTCAGAAGTCTCAACCTCTTCCTTCTCAGACTTAATCACCTCCTCAGTCAAGGCCAACTCCCCCTCCTGATCTCCTGAACCATCCAGATCCTGGCCCAGGTCTGCCTCTGCCTCTAGAATCTTCTGATGGGGGGCATCATTCTCTGGAAAAAAGAGAGAAAACTGGCCATCTTCTTCCAGGACCACGGACAGCTCCAACAAGCTGGCCCAACCCTTCCTGCCCAAGCCCTGTGGATCCAGGACTGGAGATCTCCTCAGTATTCGCTGAGGAAAGATCTCTTGGGCCACACCCACAAACGGATGAGAGCCTGACTTCTGGCTGTCACCACAGCTGCGTATTTGGGGGATAAGAGGAGGCACATGTAAGAAGCCTGGAGTGGACACCAGCCTTCATCTTAACAGGTGGCTGGGTTCTCCTTCTCAAAGTTTGGGTCATGGTTCTGAAGCCGGGAGAAATCTTACCAGTGGTGAACTGGGGCAACCAAAGAGAGACGGCTGTGGCCCTAGCCCCATGGGAGCAAAAAAAGCACATAAGAAAGAGGGATGAGAAGGGAAAGAGAGGACTTACCCAGATGAAAGGCAGACACTGTGCCCAGCAGGACAAGGAGCAGGAGCAGGGGGTGGTTCATATCTACTCGGTCTTGTGTGAGAACACAGCTCCGCCTTCCTTCTCTGGGTTGTCTTTGTGTGTTCGGCACAGCCCTGGCACATAGTATAGATGCAGTTTTTAATTACTTGATTAAAGAGCAAACTAGATTGTTCTCCCCTCCTCCAGTGAACAGCCCCTGAGCTGGAGAATGTGGAAGAGGAATGGGGAGAGGGGAACTCAGGTACAAAAGTCCCTTTGTCCTCAGAGCTCCATCGCTGCTTCCTGGAACCACACTCAGCTCAGACCCTTGTGCCTGCAGGGACAGGTCTGCCCAGGGTCAGGGCTGATTTCATGCCTGCTACGGAAGGAGGAGGGGGAAGGACAGGGGCCAGCATGGCAACTAAGAACAGGCCTCCTAGGTGTTTGCCATACAGGGTGCTGCCTCCTCCCAAGCCCTAGACAGAGCCTTCCTCCCAGGGCAGCCCGGAGAGAACTCACCTCTCAAGAGTCTGAGGCCTCCACTCGCAGGGTCTCTGGCTGCAGGGCCCCAGAAGCAGCCCTTATACTGGGATTTTGGGGAAGTAGGATGATTGCCCCAGGCCAGGGTGAGGGGCAGTGGATCTGATAACGAAGTTTGCTCAGTCTTCCCACCCTGGGCTCTGCTCTCTACTGGAACCATAGAAACCTGCCTCCTGGGGCCTCCTGCCCTGCATGGTGCCCACACACCCAGTTGGCCTAAGAAGGCCCCAGATAGTACGCCTGTTGCTCAGGCTCAATTATTACTAGTGCCCCTAAAGTGCCCTAGTCTGAACAATACCCCTTAACTTCAGGAGCAGCCTCCCACTGACAGTCAATATCTCAGGAAGTGGGGTGGAGATCCCAGGGAGCTGGCGGGAGACTGAGGGGGTGGGGGGGGCAGTGGTGGGGAGAGGAAGCACGTGGGAGAAGCTTGGAGAGGCCACCAGCTCTTCGTCTTAGCAGGTGTGAACAGGTGGGTCATCAGCCCCAGGGTGCCCCACCTAAGCCAAAGGGGAGCCTCGGCCTTCCCAAGCACTATCCACACTGGGTGCTGTATATGCACCCATCCCTGACCTTCATCTTCACTCATCACCACTCCAAAATGGGATTCAGAGAGGGAAAGCCACTGGCCAAGGCTACACAGGAAGTGAGGGAACTAGAATTTCTAAGTCTTTTTAGCTCTCTCTTTCTCTCTCTCTCTCTCTTTTCCTCCCTTCTTCTCTCCTCTGCCTCCCTTCTCTCTCTCTCCCTCTTCTTTCTCACCTTTAGTGTGTGGAAAACCTGTGCTCTTTCTTTTGTGCTGTGAATTCAGATCCAGGTTTCCCAACACTTGTACTATTAACACTTGGGGTCCAATAACTTTTTGCCGTGGGGAGCTGTCCTGGGGGTGGCAGGAGCTTTAACAACATGTCCTGTCTCTGCCCAGTACATGGTAGTAGCACCTCCCTCCACTAGGACAATCAAAAATGTCTCCACACATTTCCATGTCCTCAGAGGAGGAGAATGACCCTGTCTGAGGGTCACTGGTGTAGACTGTGCCGCTTTGTCCAACCTCAAGGTGTATCTTCAAGGCTGGGGACAAGGCAGCAGCTATAATGAAAATCTTCCTGCAGAGTCTCACACACTCTGTAGACTGCTGTCCCCATCCTACTCACCTCCCAACGTCTCAGGGCTAGGACTGGGCAAAATTCCGCTCAGAGGCAAAATTTAAGGGGATACTAAGAAATTCACTAGTCAAGATAAATAATATTTTAATGCAATCTTTCTTAGAAATTGAAATTAATGCAAAACGTCTATGATGAACAAAATATCAGAATTTCCACCTGTCAAACTCCAGCCAAATTTACTGCAGTTTAAAGAGAGGCCAGCGAGTGATGAGCCTTGAACTTGCTGGATCTCTCTGCCAGGAGCTAGTGGACTTGTCGGGGCAGATGACTCAACTCGGGCAGTGCATATTGGACCCCGTATTTCAGCCCAGCCCTCTGGGGCTCTGGGCAGAAGGGACAAGTAGCCCAGAGGGTGGGAAGGCCTGGAGTCCTCCTCTTCTGCTCGCCCGCAAATGCACAAGTAAGTCAGAGGTCCCTTCTGGGCCTGATTGCAGAGTAACGGCCTTGACCACTTCTCTCCCCAGCCCAACAGACCAGATCCTTTATCTATCTGACAGTGGGAGGATTAGCTAATTCCTGGGCCCCAAAACCTGGTTTCCAGATTTCAAGCTTGAGACCTCCCTAACGGAAGAGGGGTGCGGGTCATTCCTTCTCATCCAGGGCCCAGGCCAGGGGCATCATTTCCCTTGGTGGTTGGATTGATCAATAAGGCCGGCCACTCTTGTGGGCCAGCATCACTATATGTTTTACACGCTCTGTCTCCTTTTACAGATGAGGGAATGGCATCTCCGAGAGTCTAAACAAGTTGCTCGAGACCACTCAGCAAGTCAGAGACAGGCCTAAAGCCAGGTCTTCCAGCTCCTCTTCCACCCTATAGCTGCCCTTCCTCAGCCTCCTCTCACCTCCCTCCCTCCCCAACAGACCTTTCCCTCTGTCGGTTGATCCTGTTTCCTTTGCACACAAACCCCGGGCAAGGATATTCCAAGGACTTCAATGACCTTGTCAATGGCCACAATAATTTCTGATTCGAAACCAGAAATAACATTTTTGAAAGTCCACCATGAACCAGACCTTATTCTTCACTAACGTTTTTGTATGCATTATCCTACTTAATCCTTAAAAGTCATCCTACAAATGTGGTATTGCTGTCTCTCATTTACACGTGTACTGCAAAAGCTCAGGGAGATTAAATGCCCAAGTTTGCACGACTAGTAACAAGTGGTGCCTTGGACCCTGGTCTGCCTGACTCCCCAGTCCTTGCTTTCTTTGATACACTCAGATGTGTTACCCCCAACAATCTAGCCAATGGTGCCAACATTGTTGAGGGTGGCCCCTGTGCCAGGTGCTGTTCTGAAAGCTTTACTCACGATGATCTCACTAGAAGCAGGCCCTGTCATTAACCTCAGTTTACAGATGGGAGGACTGAGACACAGGGGGCCTGCCCAGAAGCTTGTGATTGCATTATACATCACTCCACACTGGCTTTCAAGATGCCACGGCCCACCCTCTGCATAATGGTGGGCTGGAATGAATCTTGGGACAAGAGGCAGAGTTTGAAACCCTTCCAAACATAAATGCAAACAGTAAGCCAGAGACTTCCAGCCGTGGAGGCATAAGGGTTAAAGGAACATGCTTTGGAGCGGATAGAGTCGCATTCCAGCATCGGTCACACAGAGATACTCAGTCTTGCACAGGTCTCTTAACAGATGATAACTTTTCTGAACCTGGTTCTGTAAAATGGGGATAATAATTATTGATCACATGATGCCGTCTGTGGACAGTGCCTGCCACGGCAGGGGATACCTGGGAGTGCTCTGCAAGAGGTGACAGCTAGTCAATGTTGCTGTGCATATGTTACAAACAACTATGTTCCTGGATGCCAGGTACTGTGTCTTGCCTGTTCCCTGCGTTCATTTAGGGTCTGACGCATGGCAAGTTGTCCCATATGGGGTTTCCCCAGAAGCAGACCCTGAGACAAGGATTTGAGCACAAGTAGTTTATTTGGAAGTTGCAGAGACACTAGGAGGGAGCAGAGAAGTCATATAGGGAAGGGAAGCCAGCCCATAAAATGTGTGCTGTAAGGCCAGCTCCCTAAGCAGGTCGCTAGAGTTTAATCTCATTGGGAAACCCTGGGAGATGGTGCATGTTAGATTCATTCCACTGGAGGGGCAAGGGACTGGGGTACCTATACACTCACTCCTGAGAGCTGTGGCTTGTTCCCAGGGACATGTAAATTTCCTTGCATGTCAAACCAACCACACTTCTGGGGCAGGGGAGAGAGAGAAAGGCCCTCAGACATGGAGATACAAATATAGACCCTCGGGAATCCACCTAAAACCTTGAAAGGTCAGAAAGGTATGGATGGGGTCCTGGCAACACCTGCTACACAGGTGCCCAGAAATTGGGTGTGCTATGAGGAGAGCTATCTGAGCCCATTTCTCTTCTCCAAAAGACTCCGTAGACCCCACCCCACCCTCCATTCTTCTCAAGGAGTGATAACCTCTGACACTTTCTCTGAAAGGTGTGTCGTCGGGAGGGACGTTGAGGCAGAAAGGTCAAGGGCTAGGGTAAACAAAGGATCAATGATCAGAGAGAAAATAAATCATTTTAGTAAAGCAATTTGATTGCAGGGAGGTGGAGAGAGGGGCAGCAGGGAGAGGAAGGGAGGCAGCTGCCCAGGAGGAAGTAGCCCTGAACTCCCGGCTGGAACCAGCTCAGTAGGAACAGACACACGTTGCAGTTAGATAGACTCCACTAGCCTCCTGCGAGGGCAGGACAGGATGGCACCTTCAGCCCCTTGTCCACCCCTGCTCTGTCCCCAGGAGGGTCTTCCCCTTGTCCGTCTCCACACCTCAGTGGAGATGGAGTGGAAAGACCAAGGAAGCCTCTTCCAAAAAGGGTCAGGCTCTTCCTAGTGCCTCCTCTGTGGGGCCTTCCCCCCATTCATCCCCAGCCCACCTCACCTCCGGTATACATGGACACACATCCGCCACTGAAGACCTAGGGCTGGCGGAGAGCCCAGCGTGCAAAGTTCCAGCAGCTGCAGTCAACCCAGTGCAAACGTGTGCAGGGGCCTGGGGAAGGCAGAGGGGAAGAGGTGGGCTGGGGAAGGGGCAAAGGGAAGGCAGAGGGGCAGAGCTGGCCCTGTCCCCGCCAGCTCCTCCAGGGGCCCTTCCTCCTGGACCGTGATGGACCTTGTCCTGATCGTCTGAAATATCAATCCACAGCGATCATCACCATCACGTTCTATGCATCCCACGGTCATGCTCGTCCTTCTAGCCCTAACAAGAGGTAGGGCAGGGGCTGCCAACCCATCCTAGAGATGAGGGAACAGGCCCATGGTCTTGCCCAAGTTATGTAGTCAGAGGCGGAGAGGAACTAGACCTAAACCTCCTGATTCAAAATCCCTGGCTTTTCCCAATGCTTTGCAGCCCCCTTGGTGTCTCTCCCAGATGTCCACCTATCCCCAATCCTGCAGGGGATCACAGAGGAGAAACACAGGCACACCTGCAGCAAGTTCAGCATTTTCTGGGGTCAGGCATTGCCCCCCACTTAGCACTTACCCAGCCTGTGGCCACGCCTCCGATCTAGACTTGCCCCTGGTTGAAAGAGCAGGTGGTGCATTGGATTTGTAAGTTAAAGCTGAAGCTTGGATGGAGGCCAGGTTGCCCCCAGTAGCACCTCTGACAAGTTAACTGCAGGGCAGGGTAAAAGGGGAAGAAAGGAGTGTCCCTCTCACATAAATTCACATCACCATAGTCTTGGGTCTCTGAGTCACCAAAGTTCATGCCCACCCTTCCCTGCTACAGCCATCTGAAGGCTAGAGACCAAAATGCAACTTCTGTCTGTTTCCATATGGCTCTCCCCTCTCACCCCAGGACCTCGGTGGGCCTCAATTCTGCTGACACCCCCAGGGCCCTCGGTGGGGAAAAGAATCAGTGACATGAAGGCTGGAGACACACCTCCCCCATCCCCTGTCCCCAGGACTCAGTCTTAGCTGCAAGCCACTCACCTGCAAGCCACTATTAAAATTCCTGGCAGCCGTCACCACGAGCAAGTGGCAGGTTTTGCACCCAGGGCTGCCCACCAGTTTTACTGCGTCCTCTTCCTTAGGGCACTGAAGGTCCTTGTCCAGGGCAGAGGCCGACTCAACAGCCCCTCTCCTTCCAGGGAGTCTTCCCTGCCACAGCCCCTCCACCCCCCGCCTTCTCCAACAGTGCCATCTCCCCAGGAGGGGCCTTCTCGGCCCCCTGTTCTGGTATCTCCGGACCTGGGGCAGGGTCTTAGCTGCCAAGGTGCTCTCAAAGTTGGAAGTTTTAGCCCCTGGCAGGAAAAAAGGCCACATGTCCTTTCTTCACATGTCCACATCTTCCCCTGTTCTTCCCCAAGCCACAGACAGCTCCCGCCTTGCTCTGGGCACCAGAGGGCTCAACACCACTTAGAAAGAGGAGCCTGGAACGGAGTCTCCATGAGCAGCACCCGACCTCCCCAACAAGGTCAAAGTGGGGAAGAGCAGGGTTGCTTCATTTACTAGCTTCATTTCTTCGTTGGTGAAATGCAACACTACCGACCTCATGGGGATGCCACAAGGGTTAAAGGAGATGATGCACAGAAAATGCTTAGTGCCGTGCATTCAGTAAGCTCAAAGGGAAATGAAGTTATTGTTATTGTGACCATCATTAGCATCTCATAGAAAGGACAAAATTGGGAATGTCACAGTAGAACCAAGACCGCAGACATAACAGCTGCTCCGAGGAGTCCTTTCAACTCCTGGCCATAGGGTCCATATCCTTTCAAATGTTCACAGATTCTGAAATAGGGGATGATCAGAGAAGGGGGCGGGTATGTGACTTTGACCCCGTCTACTATAGAAAGGTACAAAATAGAGGAGCAAAGACAGAAGGCAAAGAACACTTACTCAGATGAAGAGCAGTAACTGCCCCAAATAGAAGAGCCAGAAGTAGGGGGAGTTTCATCTTGGCTTTGTCCTACAATGTAGAGCACAGTTTGTCATGGAAACACACACACACACATTGCAGCCACCACATTGCAGTTAGGGGACTGTAGGAATGAGGGGGAGAAAAAGAAGGCGTGAATAGAAATCAGGATGGCCCAGAAAAGCTTGTGCTGAGCCCAGCCCCGGATGCTCCAGGCCCTGGGATGCAGGGACCTCTTCCTGAGTAGAATGAAGTGGCCGAGGCTGGCTTTCCTACAGGCCTGGAAGCGAAGGAGGGAATATCATGCTTATCTGTTTGTACTTAATAGGTCCCTCGGAGTCTATAGTACAAGACAGGAGGGAGGAGCAACGATTGTTGGCCTTCCTAGGAACATACGGCACTTAGAAAATGTGTCCCCTCCTCAGAGCTCAAAAGCGCCACGCTCCCCCCGCCACCATCTGCCTTCCCCAGCCAAGGAGAGCTTTCACACACCTCAAAGGAATGTGCAAGGCAGAGGATGAGATGCGCTTCCCAGCTGGCACCTGTAACCTGAAAGCCACGTGCAGGCACGCCAACCCCCGCCCCAGAACCTGTCAGCCAAAGCCAGGCACCTCCCAGGAGACCGAACCGTCACCACCCCTGAAGTCAGCTCCACCTCAACGGAGCAAGCACTCGCCAGCCCAGAAGCCACCTTGGGTCCTTGGGAATCCTCAGAGCTCGGAGGGGCGTTGGAGGAAGTTCTGCCCACCCAGGAGGGTTTGCCTCAGAAGGGAAGGAGATGGGAAGGCTGATAAGAACCATTTCTTCATTTCCCCTGAGAGTCCACTCATTCGTTCACTGCCGTGTTCCCTACTGACACCCCTTTCAGGACCCTGGGCCCCTCTGGACCTGCCCGAGGCTGATGGTTCTTACCCTGGGCTGCACTTCAGAATCTCCTGGGGAGTTTTTCCAAAATACACATGTTTCCTGCTTTACTGGTAGGGATGTGAATTGCTACAGACATTTCGGAAACAAATCTGTCAATATCTACTAGGATTAAAATTCACATGTGATCCATTTCACTCTTTGGAGACTGAAAAGCACCTATAAGTAAGAAAACTCGTACAAAATCACTTGACTGTTTGTAGAAATGAAAACAATGTGGGTAGTGAACTGGACCATGAATACAATGCGTCCCATCTATTCTACAGAACATTATACAGCTATGAAAAGAAGAGCTAAACCTGTATCTATAAACCTGAAGTGAGGGGTCTGCCATGTTATGGAGTGGGGGGAAAGGCAAGATATAGAGGAAAACATTTGTATGAGGATAGCGTTACAAAGAGAAAACCCCATGTAAGTGCTTATCTTTGAGCTTCCTTTATATGACTGTTGATAGAGCTGCAATATCGAAAATTATTCCCACCAGACGGTTGACCCTAGTGCAGGGGAGGAGGGGGAAGGGAGCTGAGGGAAGTTGTTGTTTTCCTTCTTTTTATAACTTTGCATTTTTCCATGGTCATGATAAATGTGTGCTAAATCTGTAATTTTTGGAAGAGACCTTATTAAAGATTTTTAAAATACACAGATCCCACCCTGGGAAATTCAGATTGGCCAATAGGTCTAGAGTGGAGGGCAGATGTCTACGCTTTGTAAGTTTCCCAGGTGACTCTGATGGAAAACGGGTCTGGGAATCACTGTCCCGGGGCTCTCCAAACACAGGGCATGCCCACGTATGCCTCACCTTCCCTCCTGACTTGACCGTTCAGTTGGCCAACCTACCAGCCTGCATTATGGTAACACTTACTGCACATTTTTAAGTCCTGTGCATGGCAAGTATTATCTTATTTAATCCTCTAAAAATACCAAGTGCGTGTGGTGACTGCTACCTCCATTTTCCAGGTGGGGAAACTAAGGCTCAGGGTGGCTTGTGACCTGTCCCCACTCCCACTGCCCACACTGGAGCAGCTCCCCGCCATGTTCCATTTTGTAGCTCCAGGGTTTGTCCTTATGGCAGGTAGTCATTTTGCTTTTTTGGTGAAATTATCTGGTTAGCGGATTAACATCCGTCTCCCTCCCTAGATGATACGCTCCATGATGGCAGAGGCCGAAATGCCTCACTCACCAGCACATCCTTGGTGCCTGGTACAGGGCCTGGTGCGTAGTAGGTTCTCAATCATTATTCGTTGAGTGAATAAATGAATGGTTAAGGAAATTGCTCAGAGTTGGGATTCAAACCTGGTTTTCTCTGGCACCAAACTTCTCTCCCCTCCCATATACTTGCTCTGTGTTAAAAATGTCTCCAGGTGGAGACGAAATCAGAGTGAGGCATGGTCCTTGTCCTAAGTGTGCTTACTATCTAATTCATAAGATGATGTAAGATGAGACAGACAAATCCAGGTGAGACAGGAGGAAAAGGGTTAAGACCCAAGCTAGGAAGCGCTCTCTGGCAATTCGGAAGGAGGTCCATCCATAGAAAAAGAGGGCAGAAAAAAACTCCCTGACAACTGTCTAGATGGAAAGGTGTGAAGAGAAGGGAAGGACACAGGCACTCCAAGTAGCATGAGCAAAGGTGTGGGGTGGGACAAACTTGGCGTATGCACAGGACAGTGTTTGTCCTTCATAACCACAGTTAACAGTATACACGTTGGGAAAAGGCAGGAAAAAGGGGGAAGAATGCATTTCATCGTGAGCCAAGGATGGGGATAGCCTTCCCTTGTCGCCGCTGATTGAAAAAGACAGAAGGAGGAACTAAGAGAATACTCAGAAAGAGCCCAGACAGATGCTCTGAGCTGTCCCCACGCCCGTCCCAGGCCCTCCCTGCGGGGCCACTTTGTGCTCTGGGCAGAGCTACGACGGTCAGAAAATGGCAAGATGGGGCGGTTCTTGGAAGCCAAGTGGCTACTCTGGCATCCCCACCTCTGAGCAAAGTCTCTCTTTTAGGTTGCACAATCCAGGGTCTGAAAGCCACAGTTTAGTGACCTGGAAATTCCATTTCATCAACATCCGGTGGGGGGTATAGCATAGTGGCTGAGAGTGTGGGTTCTGGAGTCAGACAGGCCAAGTCAGACTCAAGGTGACTGGGTGTACCACTTAATAGCTGTGTGACCCTGGACAAGTTCCTTAACCTCTCTGTACCTCATTATCACCATTTATAAAGTGGAGATAACAACGCCTACCCCACTGGGTGGTGAGAGGAACAAATGAGACAAGGCATGGGTAGCAGACTAGCTGTGAGCTGCCTGGCCACCTCACCCCTTCCTGTGGTTTCTGGGATTCTTCTTTCTAAAGATCTCGGTGGGGGATGCACATCTCATTATTGAGGACAAAAGTGCCAAATAGATTCCCAGCCTCCTTTGCAGCTAAGGCATGTGACCAGGCTCTATCAAAGAGAAACATCCATTCCAGGCTTCAACCTGGAGCTACTGACCAAAAAAAGAGAGGCCAAGAAGACTTTTCTCTGGCGGTGGTGATGACAAGCTCAAGTTCCTGGGGCTGCAGCGCCCACCGTGCTAGAGGACAGACCCAGGGTCTGAGCCCTACAACATGCTGGGAGCCCCCCACAGGGCCTGCATCTCAGCAGCAGCAGCAGTGGGATCCTCCCCAGACCCGTTCTGCAGCCTGGTATGGCCCCATGTCTGGTTCCCTGGCCCTTCCTGCAATTTTATGAACTATAGCATTTCCTTTCAATAAATTCATTTCTCTACTCGGATTAGCCAGGGAAAGTTTCTGTTGGCTGGGCCCTCTAATCAGCACATTCTCTCCCGGCATCACAAGCTACAGTGTGCTCAGTAGATCTGGAGTTTGAATGGGAGCAGAAAGCCAGAGGTCTTGGGGGCCAGTGCATTTGAGATGGGGGTCTGATGCCCCCAACAACTCAACTTCAGCCTCAGACCTGCCTCCTTCCCCAAGAAGTGTTGAATCAATGTTGCAGGATCCCCAGTGTTAGGAATCCCCTCCTTCCTACCCTAAAGTTACTATAAAGCATGGAAGGCTCTAGAGAGACTCGATCAACCAGCTCAATAAGAGTGCTCTCATGGGCCGGGCACGGTGGCTCAAGCCTGTAATCCTAGCTCTCTGGGAGGCCGAGGTGGGCGGATCGTTTGAGCTCAAGAGTTCGAGACCAGCCTGAGCAAGAGCGAGACCCCATCTCTACTATAAATAGAAAGAAATTAATTGGCCAACTAATATATATAGAAAAAAAATTAGCCGGGCATAGTGGCACATGCCTGTAGTCCCAGCTACTTGGGAGGCTGAGGCAGCAGGATTGCTTGAGCCCAGGAGTTTGAGGTTGCTGTGAGCTAGGCTGACGCCACGGCACTCACTCTAGCCTGGGCAATAAAGTGAGACTCTGTCTCAAAA
>VSMD01059892.1:0-28049 GCA_008750895.1 Mirza zaza
CTCAAACCAATTTGAAGTCCATGGCAAAGATAATAACCTTGAAAGCCGGGCTTGGTGGGGTGACAAAGATACTTTCTAAATTCTGAAACCTTCCCTTCAAATACGAAGAAGGAAAGCTTGAATCACAGAGAAGGGGAGCACTGGGGTAAGGGGGAAACATTTGAGAGGAGAAAGGGAGAGAAGGCAAAAGATCAGATGCAAATGTCTTGGCTCATCCTATGCGTGGCAACTTCCAGAAGAGGTATAAGGAGCCCACTCTTATATTTTGAGAAACCTAAGAATACTGGGAGTTCAATGCCAGAGAGGACTACAGGGCCCCCAAAGAAGTCCCACATTGGGCAATGGCCCTACATTGGATGCTGTAGGGTAGTGATGGAGCAGCTTCATCCAAGTGGAGTTGGTGGTCCGAGCGGACCACAGTTTACAGGCATGCTGCCTACAGGGCTCCAGTAGCACCCACAGATACCTGCAAGGGATGTGGAAATGCTAAGAGGACTGGTAGACAGAGGCGCCTGGGCATCAAAAAGTGGAGGCCACAGGGCAGAGGGCCTTGTGACTGAAGGCTGTCACAGGGACCTTCATCCTCAGCAGTGACATCAAAATTCCAGCCGGGACCCATCATTACTCCTCCGCATCATGGTTAGAGATGTCCACAGACCCTTCCGGAGGAGGGCCCTCTAGCGGTCGGCAGGGGGACCCGCAGAGGACCTACACCTAACACCCAGGTGCCTGCCGAGAGGGGAGATATGGCCTTGAGAGAGAATGAGAATTTGAATCCACATTTACCTCCACTGGACGGTTTTACACTGGATGGGACCGAGTTAAATTCCATAAACAATTGTGTTTTCCTCAGCATGGGCAAGAAGCGGGATGGAGCAGGACGGGCTCAGGGAATATAAGGTTATGATCTGTAAACTTCTACCCGGCTTCATACATGCACGAGAGCATATATGTGTGTGTTCACACACGCACGCTGGCTTTTGAGTTCCTTCTCTGACAGCAACTACCATGTCAAAAAATATGTTCCAACATGCTAGACAACATAAACCCCTAGTGGAGGCTGGCTTCCAGATGAAAAGTGTGGGGAGTTGTCTGCTTTCGAGCATGAGAGACAACACGGTATAATCATTAAGGCCACAGGGCAGGTTGTAGTTTTCAAACCCAAGTTCCAGTGACTAGCCGTGACCTTGGGCAAGTCATTTATCTCAGCGCCTGAGTTTCCTCATCAATAAAATGGAAATAATAGTACCCACTTGGTAGCGATGTTATAAAGAAGAAATACGCTGGCATTTGGAATGCACTTGGAATAGTGGCAGGTCACGATTGTTGCTGTGAAAGTGTTTAACAAATAACGTTTGCTCTCAGAGCCTCAAACCCTCAAGGGTCTTGTGGCTGACGTCAAGGAGCACACGTGAGATAATAATTTAGAATTTTCAAATGTAAGTTTTTTGTTCAGACTTCTGAATCTGGGCAGGTCCTTTGACTATAGCCCTTCATTTCCCCTAAATCTCTGTCTGTACTGTGGATATAAGATTCTTTTGTCTGTTTCTTACATTGAAGAACTGTGAAAATGAATGAGGAAGATGTCTGTGAAATTCTTTGAATTCCTGGGAGGAAAAGAATAAAAGGTAATCTAATCTTTGAAGCATTTTTTCACCTTTTACATTTAACTGTTGCACATTGTTTTCTTCTAATGTTCTCCATTTTTTTTTTGCCAGTTGAAAAAAGGAAAAGAGAAAGAATCCCAATCAAAGCTAGAATGTTTTATTTATGAAATGTGTGCCATTTAAATCTCATAAAATTTAGAGCTGAGTGGCCTAAGACATGTGTTTAATATATTTGCTGATAGATTTTTGAAATATATTTCATCACAATGGTAGCATTTAACACATGAGAAGGAATTTCTCTTAGACCTGAATCGAGAAAACTAATCTGACATCGATCTAAAAATAAAGATGGTTTCCTTCTTCTATGTTCTTTTTTCTATTTTTAAAAACCTACTGCTTGTTCATTCGCCTTTCCCAGATGTTAGCTGGGAAATATAAATCTTTTTTTAAAGCCTAGGTAGAATCACAGACATACGAAAGTGTCGATAACACCAGAGGTGCAAGTTACATCAAAATCTCACAGAATTCAAAATCTTAAGAATCTGATGTTGCCACTTCATCTTCCATTATTAAATGCATAGAAACCACAAGGTGCGTACCTGTGACAATTTCTTGAATTAACAAGCATCCAAAATGTAGAACTAATGGGGATGACATTTAGGTTTTGAAGCAGAGCTAAATTAAGATTTTAAAAGGTTGGTCAGCTGTTCAATGCAGATGTTATTTTTAATCTAGTGCTATGATCATTTCATCAAACAAGCATGTTTCTTGAAGTGGCAGGAAATTTGGGTCTTAAAGATATTTTTAGAAAGGGTAGTTCCTGTGATCCTCCTAGATGTGCACGTAAGTTACACTCAGCTGTGTCCACTCTCAGGATCTAACCAGTGTTTTTCAAACTGGGTTAGACTCATTCATAGGCCCTGAAATCAGTTTAAGAATCAAAACCAGCATTTAAAAAAAATAGGAGATAACAGAAAACACAATATCAGAGTAGTGCATTTTATGTTGACAGAGAAAGCTTTGTTTCAGTTTGTGTGTACACCTGCCTGTGTGTTTGGTTATGATACAAAGTACATTTTTACGATGAGTTACAGTTAAATATATTTGAAAGCCACTGATCTAAGATGACCACATGCAGATTTCCAGCTGATAACTATTAATAGGAGTAGGAGATAGTTGATACTATTAATATGAGTAGGAGAGGAAAAGAGTATAAACCTAATGGGAAATAATTTTTTAATAAGTTTCGTAGATCTTGAAATTATCCACAACCTCTAAACCTGTTATCTATTTTAAGGAAATAATTCAAAATTCAGATAAAAACTTTTGCATAAAAATACTTATTGCACTGTTATTCATTATACTAGAGACCCCAAACAGCTTAAATGCTCAGTAACATAGCAACATCAGGTCAATTTTAGAACATGAAAACTATTGAGTATTGCACTATCATTAAAAGCAATATTTTCAGAGGATTTATAGCAGGGGTCCTCAAACTTTTTAAACAGGGGGCCAGTTCACTGTCCCTCAGACAATTGGAGGTCCAGACCATAGTTTAAAAAAAAACTATGAATTCCTATGCACACTGCACATGTCTTATTTTGAAGTAAAAAAACAAACGGGCAAAACCACCTGCATGTGGCCCGTGAGCTGTAGTTTGAGGACCCCTGATTTACAGTGATGTGGAAAATGCTGTATTAATTTTTTAAAAAGGATTCAAAATTGCTCATACTATAAACTCTTAACAATTGGAAAAATTGGTTAGAAGAAAAATGCTAAAATAGTGGTTTTCTGAGTGATTGAATTATGGGTGATTTTCATTCTGTTTTCCTGTATTTTCTAAGTTTTCTAGAGCACATGTGTGACATATCCACTGTCTATATGAAAAAAAGTGTTTCTGTTTAAAAAAAAAAAAGAAAGTTTCCTAACCTAGTATAGTTAGGTGTGCTTTCATCAGTCGGGTAACAATGTCGTGCTCATCACTGTTTGCTTTTGCAAGGATGCCACCTTGGTTGACTCTTTTGTTGGGCCAGAGAGAATGAAATTTCCCTTCTTTTAAATACATTTGGACAGTGTGATGACTTTCAAGGATCTGTTTCACATTCTTCCTGGATGATTAACACAAGAGCGACAGCGCCAGAGTCAGGGTTTCAGGTGCCCCAGGCAGCAAGCCCCACAGGTGCTTTCCCTTCCTTCAAGACAGGTGCGGTGGTTTCCCAGGACCACTGTGACAAATTACCTCCAGCCTGGTGGCTTCAAACAACACATACTTCTCTTACAGTTCCGGACGTCGGAACTCTGAAATGGGTCTCACTGGGCTAAAATGAAGGTGTCAGCAGCCCTGGGTTCCCACTGGAGGCTCTAGGGCAGAATCTGTTTCTTCACTGCTTCTAGCTTTGAGGACCTTGGCTTGCGGTCATTTCCTCCATCTGCAGAGCAGTATCCTAGTGTCATCAGCACTCACTCTGCTCTGTCTTTGATGCGAAAAAGGCCGGGCTCCAGGATGGGCCACTTGCCACCTCCCTGTCGCTCTGCATCCCCGCGGGCCAGTGCTGTGCGAGGCCAGTTGGAGGGCATGGTGACAGGGCCGGGGGTCCCCAGTGCTGGATTGCCGCCGGGCCCCCATGCCAACACCTGTTTCTGGCCCCAGCTGCTTGTGTGATCCTGACTGGGTAATTTTTGAATCCCATTATTGTTGATTGGATGTTAAAGCTTGTTGCTGATTGACTGTTAAAGCTTGATGTTGATTGGATGTTAAAGCTTGTAGTTGATTGGACGCTTTCTGAGCCCTACCAAGGGTATAAAAGCAGGAGGAGAACAAGTAAGGTGGGGGTCAGAAGAGTAGAAGACGGAAGAGAGCTGTAACACTTGCTAGGTTAGGCCTGCTGGCTGAATAAAGACTGTTCTCCGATTCCTTGTGTGCTGCTCGGTTCTTTCCCTGGTCAAGAGCTGTAACACTAGCTGTACAATTGCCGCAACATCTTCACATCTCCTGCTCTGACTCTGACCTTCCGGCCCCCTTCTTAATAAGAACTCTTGTGATCGATTACATTGGACCCTCCTAGATAATCCAGGGCAACTCCCCGCCTCAATATTTTTAACTTAATGATACCTGCAAAGTCCCTTTGGCTGTGTATGGTAACATATTCACCATAGGTTCTGGGGATAAGGACATGGGTATCTTTGGGGGAGGGGACGCATGATTCTGTCTACCACAGCCAGGTTTGACAGGACAGCTTGAACATGAGGAGTTTCATCTTGCTCGCCTTACAGAGTGGTTTGAAAATAGCACTGCGCCCAACTAGCTGTCCCAAATTGTAAATGGGTACGGAATTTCCACTAGGGGGCAACATCCATTAATAACAGGATCTCTGTCACTCAGCGCTGGCACTGGCTAAAGGTTAAACGAAGAGATGGTTACTATGCAACTCTACAGCATCACAAAAATGTAGACAATGTAAAAAACATACATAAATAGATGCTAGAGGAACTGTAGTTGCAACCAGGATTCCTTTATATTGCTATAATTTGGGCTATTGCCATAGGAAGCAAATGAACCCAAGGAGGGAGAATATGAGCTCAGAAAATTCAGGGGTTATCGTAATCGTAACTCGCTTTTAGTTTTATTGTAGAACTTTCATAAGTCACTCAAGTAATGCCACATTGTAGAAAAATTAGAAAACACAGGTAATCAACCTAAAAACTGTTTTTGAATGTCATTTTCAGTTCTTAAAAACTGAATACAAAACAACTGTCAGTATTTTCTGACATTTTACTGAGTTGGAGGTTTAGAAAAACAAAATTCAATGAAATGATGAAGTTTCAAAGCAATTAAGAACATTTGGTTATTAACGATCTTTGTACCTCACTGTTTTTGGTTTTTGTCTTAGTCGTGTGCTACTTTTTAAAAAATTAACTTCACTGCCATATGGGATTTTTCAATTCCAGTTTTCTCCAGGTTTGGGCAGAACCTCTCTGTCCCCAGCTTTTCTTTTGTAGCCTCCAAGTCAGTGTTTTCCCTCCTTTCCTTCAAAGGTGATAGATGAAATAAAATGCTGGTATTCACAAGCCAATGAGCCTTCTCTTTTAATTCCTCTTTTTGGATAAGAAAATAAAGATTTTTATCCTTTCCCATCTGTCTCTTCATTTCCCTTAAACTTTTTCATCTCAAGATATTATCCTGCCTGAAATAGTCTGCCTTCCTCCCCGATTCCCTAATCTCTGTCCACCCCCTCAAAGCTCAACGCAGACACTGCCTCTTCGAGAAGCCTGTGGAACCGCAGAGGCCGACACAGATTTCTCCCCACTTTGGGTTTCTCTGGAACTGACAGCTTGCCCCAAGTCTGCTATTTAAGTCTGCTGTGTTCACCCAGCTTTTTCAGGTGGCCTGCAGTTACGTTCCTCATCTGACAGCTCAGGGGACTTCATCTCGGAGAGGTGTGGCGACTGGCCCAAAGTCTCGGAGAAAGCTCAGCACCAGGCCTGGGTTCGCCTCTGCACTGCCCTGGGGCCCATGGCACTGTCAAAAACAGGTCTTGACATCTTGCAACAAGAGTAAATTTTTGAATGTTTCTATCTTTCCACCCTATACGCTATAAGCTGCTCAAAGGTGGAGATCGTATTTATGCTAAATACAACAAATATATATATTGAACTCCTACTGTTTGCCAGGTACTGTGCCAAGCGCTAGAAATGTAAGGATAAATTAAGACAATCCTTACCGTCAAAGTTCTCAGAGTCTGGTGTGGAACAGAGATGCAAACCAGCAGTGGCACGGGTTTGTGAAAAGTGTCCTAATACCGGGAAATGCGGGGGTGGCCCAGACAGCATAGGCCAGGAAAATATTTCCAAACAAAAAGTCCTTGAACTGAGCCTTCAAAGGGAAGTAGCATTTATTCAGCAGCTACTATGTGCTCAACAGGAGCCAGGTGCCACTGATACACAACCTCCTTCAGTCCTCACAGCATCCCTGTGAAATCTGTGGGAGGGCCGAGAACACCAGGCAGTTGTGATTCACTTACTATGTTGCACTGTCCATTGCTAATAACAGCAAACGCATACATAGCATTCATGTGCCGGCACTATTCCAAACACTTCATGTATGCTACTTATTTAATCGTCACCACAACCCTGCAAGCTAAGCACTATTTTGCAAATCAGTAGAGCAGGCACAGAAAGGGTAAGTAACTTGCCCACAGTCACACAGCAAGTAAGTGTGAACTCGATTTAAACCAGGCAGCCTGACTGCAGAGTCTATGATCCTAACCACCATGCTATGCGACATCTACTAGACTTTTTTTTTTTCATTCCTTGAAGACTTCTATTGACAAAAGTCATGCATAGTCTTACTAAAGAAGTCAACAATTTAAAATTGTATAAAAGGTAAGCTCTTTCCTCACACTTCTCCTGATTCCATTTCCAAAGGGAGCCAAGAGTAAAAAGAGTTTGGCAAGTATTGAAGTTTGGCAAGTATTGATAATATCATTATCCCTATTTTACAGATGGGAAAATCGAGCCTCAGCAATGTTAAGGGACTCATCTTGGGTCACAGAGTTGGTAGGTGGTAAAGCAGGGATTCAAAACCAAATCTTCCTAGCTCTATCCCCTGCGTTCGCACTACCAGACGCACGGGGAGTCTGGCATAGGGTCCCCTGCTGATGACCAGCACATGCTTTGTAAGTGACATCATGTAGGGCTGAAAGTGCCACCCTAATGAAACCGGGCTTTCATTAAAGCCCATGCAAGGGGGACATGCTCCCATTGGCCCTGGGGTGAAATGTCAGAGACCAGAACCTGAAACAAGGTGGTGGTAAAGGTGCACAAACACCAGTGATCTCGGGGGGATGGAGTGACAGAACTTGGTGACAGATTTGTGGTGGGGAGTGAGGAAAGGGCATGTCTGCCTTCCGTCCTCCTGGCCTGGGTGGCTGGGGTGGGAGCCACTGCTGCCAACCCCAGGGGTGGGGAGGATGCTTTTTATTCATGAGGAGTTTGCTGTGGTAGGAAGCTGACGCATGGAAGAATTTCTACCTTAGTTCCAGGCAGAAAAACTTGTGTCTCTGTTTTACTGACTGTGAATCTGCTAGAAAGTTTACTTCCCTGGAAGTAGCATCTCATTAAGAATTCTAGAAACTGCTTCAGATGGTGCTGGCAGTCTGAGGTTACTGCAATGGACCGAATGCTTATGCCCCACCCAGATTCATCTGTTGAAATCCTAACCCTCAAATGTTGGTATTAAGAGGTGGGGCTTTTGGGAGTTGAGTAGGTCCTGAGGGCAGAGCCATCGTGAATGAGACAAGTGCCATTTTAAAAGAGACTCCAGAGAGTTAGCTCACCCCTTCCACCACGTGAGGACACAGCAAGAAGGTGCCAGGGAAGAACCAGGAAGTGAACCCTCACCAGACACCAAATCTGCCTTGATCTTGGACTTCTCAGCCTCCAGAACTGTGAGTAATACATTTCTGTTGTTTATAAGCCACCCTGTCTATGGTATTTTGTTATAGCAACCAGAACGGACTAGGGCATTTACTTTCCTGCTATCTTCTCTCTCTAGCCTCTTGGGGGAAAGTCTGCCTCTCCTGCGATCTCCCTCTTGGGCTTTTCTTTCCACTCAGTTGACTGAGTGGAAAGAAAACCCTAGTTCTGGGCTGTGGCTCACCATTGCTGGCCAGCAGCACCAACCTCACAGCTGCGTCATTAGACAGTAGACGAGCGGACAAAATAAAGAATGGCCACACAGCCTCACTGGCCCGGGCTGTGCGGGTGAAGGTTGTCAATCCAAACACAAAGACTACAGTATGGCAGAAGTCATCGGCTTGTCACTGGGAGGCCAGAAGCAGGGCAAAGTCAAAGGAGTATAGGTCTTTGTGTTAAAAGTCCTGGCCGGGACACAGGAGAGACCAGGCCGAGGGGAGTAACTGAACAGCCAACCCTGCAGAACTCTCTGGAACTCAAAGCCAGCAAGCAGACCCCCTGCAGTCTCTGTTCTGAAACTTCCAAGTTTTCCCCCTTTTGTAGGATTATATAGCTCAGGCCTACTTTGCTAAGTTTGTCCCTACCAGTTTTCTGGACTTCATCAGAACATCGATAGCAGCAAAGAGTAACTTCTAATCAGCTAAAAGATGAAAAAATTCAACAAATGAAAGGAAGTAGCTGGGGGTGTTTGGTGTAGGGGGTCTTCCAGCCCTGAGGAAGTCACTCAGTACAAAACCATACTGTATTAAGGGTGATGGATGCACTAATTTATGTTTAGTGTCATTTTATCTGGCAGTGAAGCAAAAAATTTATCAAAAGCGTTTCCCCTCAAATGGCTAGAAATTTAAACTTGTGTTTTCTACAGACACATGTCAGGTCCCTGGAAAACTCGCTCCTACTCAGTGGTGAACAGATGATGGGAACCTGTCTGGCTCAGTGGGAGGCCCCTCATCCGAAACCACAGGGGAATGTCTTAGGGCAGAACACGCGGGTAGTTAGACCAGGCCCCACCTTAACTGCCCACCTGGAGGAGTGGCTGCAGCTCTGGGAGGCGGGCAGCAGGCAGTGAGAAGCCTGGGGTCACAGTGGACCACCCAGCCCAACTCAGGACAGCTAACAGCACATCTCAGCCCTCCCCTCCCCCAAACTGCTCTGTTTTCCATGATTTCCTTCCCCTCCAAGCCGGCCCTGAATTTCACCGGGATCAAGGTAACACAACGGATGGTCTCCCGGACCTGCCCTCTGACAGAAGAGGGGCCTTACCTCTGGCAGACGTGGCCGGAGTCCCACACTCACACGCTTCTGCCAGCTGGGTAGGGAAGGTGGCGGGGACTGTGGCAAGCTCCAGAAGACACCCCATCACCCCGATCACTCCAATTCTTCTTTCTTTGCATCACCCCTGCTGGTCAAACACAATGCAGTCGGTCCTCGTTGTTCGAGGATTCTGTATTTTCAAACTCGCCTACTTGCCACAATGGATTTGCAACCCCCAAATCCATACTTGCTCACCTTGTGAGTCACTTGAGGACACACACAGAGCAGGAAAGACATCGAGTTCCCCCAAGCACATGTTCCCAGCTGAGGTCAAACAAGCCAACACTCCGCCTTCTTGTTTCCTCTCATGCTGTAAACACGCATCCTTTCTGCTATCTATGTGGTGCCACATTTTTTCACATTTTTGTGCTTTTTGTTGGTGAATTTGTGTTTAAAATGGCCTCCAAGTGTAGTGCTGAAGTGCTGTCCGGCGTTCCCAGGCACATGGAGGCCGTGATGTGCACCTTATGGGGAAAATATGTGTTAGATCAGCTTCCTTCGGGCGAGATGTGGTGCTGTTGGCTGTGAGCTTAACATTAGTGAATCAACAATATGCATCAGATAAGGTGTCTTTAAACAGAGACACACATAGCACAAGGTTGCGGATTGATTGGCTGATGAAAATGCTGTGACCAGAGGCTGAAGGAACCTAGACCTGTGTTTCTCTTAGGAACAATTGTTCAGGATTTGCTAACTGGGTGTTTGCTGTGACTGTGTAGAACACAACCGCCGAGAGTAAGAAGAATCATCTGTACCTGAACGCCCCTCACTGGGCTGTCAGTTGGGGGTGCCCATCCGATGACCTTATCCTTGTTTTCACACTTCTCTGTTGTGAAGCATCCAAGGTATTTAGAGCTGTGACTGGGACTCATATTGAAGTACTAGAGTTTGGGTGGGGTTTTTAAAAATTATTAAATGAAATCTGTGGTAATCCCTATGACAGGGAAAAACCCCACCCTGGGGGCCCCATGGCTGAACTCACTGCCAATTGGACGTATATAAAGCTTGTTGCTGATTGGATGCTTTTGAATCCCACCACTGATTGGATAACTTCTTATGCTCATAATTGATTGGTTATGTGTAGCCCCAAGAAATGTATAAAACTGAAGGAAAAAAAAGGAAGCGGGGCTCAGAATTTGGTGGCATGCCCCTCTGAGCCCACAGGTGAAGTAAAGGCTGATCCTCCGACTCTCTGTGTGCCGCTCGGTTCTTTCCCCAATCAGCTGCTGTAACACCTATAATAATATTACTTATACTCTGGAATGCCTTCTAGAGTGGGAGGCTATATCAGTCACAGCCCTTACGGAGAAATCCCTCCAGATCATCTGCCAGTGCTTCCTGTGGCTAAACCTGGCTGGAAGCCAGCTGTCAAGGGAGCCCAGGGTCAGCCTCTGGGCACAGAGAAAGACAAGGAATGGACCTAGGGGAGGGCCAAGTAGAGAATTATACCAGCACAGGGAAGCCAGATAGTCATCAGACAATTAATGTGTAGATACACAGTAAATACTTGGAAGGATAAGAGTTTGATGTCCTGACAACTTAGGTAGGACACAAGACCATGACCCAGCCAAGGAGTGAAGAAGTAAAGCTTTTGAACTGAGACCTGGAAGTGCATAAGGGACAGGAATCCTAGTTAGAAGGAGCAGCATGTGCAAAGGCACTGAGAAGGGAGCGAGCAGGGCGGGCACTCATAGTGTTTGGCAGGGATAAAAATCTGACCCGTCCCTCTCTCTGGAACTTATTTTCACTTTGGGTAGTTTCCTCTTTTACTTTCACTTTGTATAGTTTCTTTCTTTTCTGTAAGAAACTGTGTGGGATTGCTTTGCATTTGTGATCACTCCTGACACTGGGAACCGAGGACCAGGGAACATTGAGATAGATCTAACATTAGGGGTGTTGGTAAGGATGTGAACCAACAGTCTTTTGAGAGGCAATTTAGCAAATGCTATCAATTTTTTAAATATATATATATTCTTCAACCCAGGAAAACTCTTTTAGGTTTCTATTCTAGCAAAACTATTTGCCTGAGGCACAAAGTAGTGTAAATCTGATTTGAGGACAAGCAGCGTTTGTCACAGCAAAACTCCAAAACAAACAAGGGAACTGTGACATAACCTAGGGACCATGCATCCTACAAACACCAGACGGCAATTAAAAGGAATGAAGGAAACAGAGATGTGGTAGCTTGAAAATATCTAGAAGATTGAGTAATTAAGGAGAACAAAAAATGAGAACAATATAAAAAGCATGATTGTATTTATGGAAAATATCTATTTTTATACCACATACACAAATATAATAGCCATGGGAAAGATTTGAATGAATACACCCCATACCAACAAGAGGGTTTTCCCTGCAATGTAATCAAGAAAGGATGATTTTTTTCCTTTTAACCTATCTATGCACTTATAAATCATTTGAACCCTTACAAAGGTAATTTGCATATAATTTTCATAACTAAAAATAAGTACAGTATATATTAAAAACCAAAAAACAAATAAGATTTTTTTTTTACTCAAGTCCTGCTGATGCCTGTAAGTTTTGGTCTAGAAAAGGTAAGAGTTAATAGAATAATTCCTTCCTATATTTTATCCTAGTTCTCGAAGATCCTTTAGGCCACTGGTTTTTCAACCTCAGCTACATGTAGGAATAATCTATGTGCAAGGAACTTTGTAAAATGCTGGTGCTCAGGCCATATCCAGAGAATCTGAGTTTATTTGTCAAGGTGGGAAGTTGTGTATGGGAATTCTTTTACACTCTTAAGTGATTCCAATTGGCAGGCAAGGGTGAGAACGCCTGCTCTATGGTATCTTTATCCCGTGGGTCACAAAGTCAAAACCTGCCTAAGGACATTATCTACTTTGGAATTGCCTTTCCCTTGCAAAGACTAGAGGCTGGAAAGTATATTGCTAAAGCCATTGTCACCCAGCACCAGGAGTTATTGCTGGAGCCAGCAGGCACACACATGTTGGCCTGAGCGTTGAGAAGACACCACTCACCCTCATAAGACCACAAAAGAGAAGGAACTTTAAAGACAAACATAATTAGAGCAGATGTTACTCACTTGGTTATTTATCGAGCACCTGCTAGGCCCTTCAGAACAGAACATGGAGGACTGGGGAGGTCAAGAAAGACTTGTTAGAGCAGGTGAAGCAGGAGATGTGTTTGAGGCTGTGTGTACAAGGCGGACAGGATATTTACTTTATACGCAAGCAGATAATTGTCCATTTGAGATTTTGTCAAAGTGGCCTGAGCCCATGGAAAATTCAAAAGAGAAAGTAAGCATATCTGTCTGCTCAAAGAGTGTATTCTCTGTTTCTAATAAAGCATTTGAAGGTGGTCATTGGGGAAGACTATCACCCATGGATGACAAATTGTCCCAGGTGTGGACTGAATGTGTCCTTCCCCCCTAAATTCATATGTTAAGGCCCTAACCCTTTGAGAGGTAATTAGATTTAGATGAGGTCGTGAGTGTAGAGTCATAGGATTAGTGCTCTTAGAAGAAGAGACCAGAGAGCTTGCTTTTTCTCCCTCTCTCACTTCACTATGTAGGACACAGCTAGGAGGCAGCCACCTGCAAGCCAGGAAGGGAGCCCTCACCAGAGCCAGACTATGCCAGCACCCTGACCTTGGACGTCCAGCCTCCAGAACAGTGAAAAATAAATATATGTTGCTTATGCCACCCTATCCATGGTATTTTGTTACAGCAGCCCAAACAGACTGGGATGTGGGACTTTGCCTTTTAAAAGAGCGATAGTCCTGGCACACCATTCCAGGTTGTGTAGGACTGAGAGGCTTTCTCCAACTTGGACTTTCAGGGCTAAAACTAGGAAAATCCCAAGTGAGCCGGATGAATTGGTCACCCTAATCCCCACATACTGTGCTCCTCTTTCTAAATGAGGGATTTGTTTCTTTTATTAAACAAGGGCAAGATTTTGGCAACTCCATTCTAGAAGGTATCTCAGCTTCTATCACCCCCGTGGTTTGGCCCTTGGAGTGGAGGCATTTGCAGACAAGGGCTAGTCCTTCCTTGCCTTAGGACTGTGCAGCTTTCAGAAAATTAAAAGTGGAAGGCTCCTTCATGAGCAAAACCCTCATTGCTTGCATGACTAGTCACACTGAGAAAACGGTCCTCTGAGAGGCAACTGAAATTGTATTTATTTTCTATTAATACGTCTGGGCTTCTCTGGAGGCACCAAGGTAAGCTTGATTAGAGTTCTCTTGCAAATGATCCCCGAGTGGTAGCTTCCACTCTTGTAATTCAAAGTCAAGTGCTGCTCCTTGTCAAATGGTTGCCAGGAGATAGCACAGGAGCAACTCCCCACCTCCTCTGCCATGGCAACGTGCCCTTATTTCCTCATCCGTCTTCTTTCTGCGGGAGTCTAAATTTCTGAGGGTAGTATGCTATCCTTAATCATTTAGTTAATCTTGCAGAGAGAAAGAACCCTTTTAACCTTTCTTCTGCACAGAAAGACCTGCTCATATGGTACCAGCCCATCACTGACTTCTCCTTTGTAGTCTTGGGCTGAGCTGCCATCATTCTTTCTTATCCTTTTAAGGCTTCAGTGAGACACTTCTGAAAGCAGTAATATGCTTTTAACCCTTAAAAGCACAACAGCCCACTTAAATGGTGGCTTCTTGAATAGCAGGCAAAATCTTTGTAATATTTGCCTGACCTAAGAGGAGGAACTATGTTGAACACATAATTGACGGAAATGGAGCTCACTAAGTGCCTCAGTTTCTCCATCTGTAAAATAGGGATGCATTTACTATAGGTTACTGTGAGAATTAAATGAGTATGTAAAGTTCTTAGAACAGGGCCTGCCTGGCACAGAGTAGGTGCTCAATAAATGGTAGTTCATATTTATCGCCATAAGTTAAAATGACTCCAATGTGTTTCTATTAAAAACTTTAGTCAAGTTTACAGAAAAAAAAAAAGGAACTTAATATAAACTGTTAATCAGGACGGTTCTGGTTGTAAGTGACTACTCAAGCTGGCCTATGTAAAGGCGTCTCACCTGCTCCAAGTTGAGGTGTCTTCAGACAGAGCTGGCTCTAAGGGCCTAAAAGGAAGTGGTCAGGACTTTCCCTGCCGCCCCATTACTTGGATCTGTTCTTCCCCATTGGCCTCACTCTCCAACAGGTGCTCCTGCAACCCTGGACTGACCTCCTGGGGACCACCTGGCCATCCCAATGGAAAGAGGGCCTCTTTCCCAAATGTCGCACAAGGATTCAGGCTGGCGTCTCATGGGGCTAACTGATGTTATGTGTCCATCTCTGAGCCAGGGTGATGGGACACCCAGGTTGGCCAGGATGGGCTCTTAGCTCCCCTGGGGGTGGGGGGCTGGCTGAGGGGGTCTGAGGACATGGGGCTGCTCCAACACAAACCATATCAACTGAGAGCAGGGTGGAGATCCCCAAAGAAAGCAGAATGTTATTACTAGAAAAGGGGGTGAGGATGCTGAGCAGGCAAGAACAGCAGGTGGACAGTGCAGTTTCATTCCTGGTCCACTTCCTGTCTACGTTACCCGATATACGGACACACATATAAACTAGTTACATAGTTTAAATCTAGCAGGTTTTAACAAGGGGTACACATTAGAATTATTTACAACTTGTTAAAAATTCAGAAATCCAGGCCCCAGCTATAGAAATTCTCATTCAGTAGTCCTGGAGCAAGGCCCAGGCATCTATATTTTTTATAAAAGACACCACTTCCTGCCCCCAAGAAGCTGCTAGATTACTGAGGAGAGAAAAAGAAGAACTCAGACAGTGACAAGGCAATACGATAAGGACCACGATGTATAATGTCTTCATGGGGGAATATGGAACATGGAAAATTATTACATGGGGGCCATGGGGAAGCTGCCACTGTTTGCCCATCTGTGTCCTCTCTACTAGACTGTAAGTCCCTTGTGGAAAGAGACTGTATGTTTTCATCTAAGTTTCTCTTGGGTCCAAGGGAGGCTGGGGGTGGAGTGAGATTGAGGCCAATCAAGGTTTTGCGGGGCCTGAAGCTTATACAATTTTCTAAGAAAAATACAGAACTACAAATACACAATTAGATAGAAGAGACACCAGAACAAACTACTGGTGGCGTGGAGATTCCTGTCCCTTTGGTCTGAGGTCTCTCTAGACAATTTATCCAAAATGCTTACAGAGAAATACTTTCAACGGCTGGCTGGTTTTGCTTCCCCGCCCAGAGCACTTTACAACCCAGCATCCATGGGTACTCCAGGGGCCCATGTGAGGGAGGGGCCTTCAGGCTGTTGCAGCAAGTGTACAGCTAGTGTCACAGCTCTTGACCAGGGAAAGAACCGAGCAGCACACGAAGAGTCAGAGAACAGCTTTTATTCCTCTGGCAGGCTCAGCACACCTAGCGTTACAGCTCTCTTCCTGTCTTCTGATCTTCTGCCCCTCTTCCTTGGTCTCCTGCTTTTATACCTTTGGTAGGGCTCAAAAAGCATCCAATCAACTACAAGCTTTAACATCCAATCAACAACAGTGGGATTCAAAAAGTACCCAATCAGGATCATGCAAGCAGCATGGCCGGAAACAGGGGGCAGCACGTGGGGCCCCGGCCGGGCACCATGCCGTCCAACCTGCCTGGCACAGTGCCGGCCAGTGGGGATCCAGATGCGGAGCGTCAGAGCATCGGGGAGGTGGCAAGCGGCCACGTCCTGTCCCAGTGCCCTGCGTTTGCCCTGCATTTTCAGCATCAAGGCTTCAGATAAACCCACTTCTGACGGAGCATTTCTTCCCCAGCCCCCTTCCTGTGGGCCAGGGCGCCACACAGCCCTCACAGTCTCTGGGTTCTGGGACCACTCCCTCCTTTGTCAGTTCAGGCCCAGGAGAGGTACCTGAGCCCTGTTAACCCAAGTAAGTGACTGAAGTGAAAATCTCAACCAATGGAGGTTTATTAAACCAAGATGTTGAGGATGTGCCCTCAAAACACGATCCAGAGACAAGCTATGGCTGTTTTCCCAAGGGGACGTGGGCACTGTCAGCATTTTAAAGGCAGCAGAGAGAAGGAAAAAGGGCAGGGGCGGGGTGTTGATGAGGCAAAGTGGCTACATTGTGTTCCAAGAGATCTACATTACACATAAAATAAGGGAGTGAAGGAAGCATCAATTATGTAGCTGTCCCTGGGGAGGTAGAAGACCGCCTGGTTCTGTCTTGTCTCCAGTTCTGTTACCTGTAAGATGAACCTGTAACTCATTGCAGGTGTGGAATCAGATAGGCTTTAGTTCTAGGTGTTAGACATAGGTGCAATTTGCATGTCCTCCATTATAGGAGGTTAGCAAGGAATTTCCTTAATGAATGATCTGTGGGGCCAGCTCTTTGTAGGTGCCTGAGGCCTTTACATTCTCTTTGGCATAAGGAGTTGGAGAAGTGGCCCTGGGACTTTGATTTTCTTTTTATAACCCTGATGTTTCTAGGCTTGGAGTACTGCGCTATCCCAGCAGCTTCCCTACACCCTGCCCACAACTTTGGAAGTAGTCTCTTATTAAAACTTTTCAAATTTTCTAGTTTGAATGTGTCATCAGTGTCTGCCAGGATCCTTGATTGATGCAGAAGATAAAATGTGTTAATTCATATGGCACATGGGTACGCACTCTCTAAATATTATCACACGATGTACACTATTACGTTATGCACCCCATATTGTGCATATGTGTCATCATTGTGAATAGAGCACGCATACTATTCCTAGCTCCTTTTATTAATAATTCACTGGCATGAGAATCCATCATTTCTGTTCCTTTAGTGATAGAGATACTAATACCAGTAGAGACCTAAAACCTAAAATAGAAAAGAAGCAAGTCATGCCTCCTCATGGGACCAAATCTACTGAAGGCTTGCGGACAGTGAGCGTCCCCTTGCAATCTCTACAAGTGAGCCCCAAAGTAAAATGAGGACCCCAAGGCAGCCCAGGTCACACATAGGTCTGGGGCTTAGGCTACACAGAGAGCAACAGGCTGCAGCAGAATAGACTGCAGCAAATCACCCCTAGCGACTAGCGCTTTCAAAATGTACCAGAACAAGTAGCTTAGAGGGTCAAACCCTAGCCAGTGAGCAGAATTTTATTAATAGCTCACATAGGGATGCCGTTTCAGTTGCAAGTGATACAAATCAACTTAAACTGGCTTAAGACAAAAAAGAAATGTATTGGTTCATATAACAAAAAAATTCAAGGGATAGATCTTGCTTCAAAGGCAGCTGGATTCAAGTGCTAAAAGAGTGTCATCATGAATCTGCCCCCTCCCTCCCATTCCCCCTCCCCGTTCCCCTCTCCCTCTGTTCCTCTCTCAGTCCCTCTTCCTCAGCTTTGTTTTCCACAGCTTGGTTTGCTTCTCAGTCAGGCTCTTCACAAGTGGTGGCCAAATGACCATGAAAACCTTCAATTTTATATCCTACCAAATGGACGTGACAACCCAAAATAAGTGACTGAGGCAAGGTCTCAGTCAACGGAGGTTTATTAAGACCAAGGGTGAGGACACACAAGGGAAAAAAAACATGAGCTACAGACCTATCTGTGACTGTTTTGCCCTTGATGCAGTATTTGGGAACTCAGTGTTTAAAGGGTAGAAGGCACCCAGAAAGAAAAAGGAGGAGGGGGTGAGCAGTGAGCCAAATGGTTACATTCTTGTGAGGCCCAGGAAATCTACATTTTACATAAGATAAGGTAAATGTTTGAAGAGAAAACTGGAGTGAAGGAAGAAGCATCAATTACATAGATGTTCCTGGGTGGGTGGGAGAATGATTGATCTTATCTTGTCTCTGTTCTGCACCTGGCAAGATAACTTGTAATCGACATTATTAGTGCAGAATAGAACAGACTTTAGTTTTAGGAACTAGACCTCATCTGCAGACATAAAGTTACAATTTGCTTGTCCTTGTTTATGGGAGGCCAGGAAGGAATTTCTTTATGAATGATCTGTGTGGGCAGTCCTTGTAGATGCCTTTTACTTTTCCCTGGGCATCTGGTTAATACATAATGTTAGTAACAGCTGTTCATTTGGAAGGGGGTGTTGCATGACTCAGCCTCCAGGCTTGACCTTCCCTTATACATAAGGAGTTGGGAGGTGGTCCTGAGATTTTCATTTTCCTTTACAGACACCATATTTCTCTATAGCAATAGCAAACAGCCTGAGGCTGGGTCTGATTGGCCAAGTTTGGGTCACATGTTCATTCCTCTACCAATCATCTTGGCTGTCCAGACTAGAACCAGGGGGTAGAGTGAGCCCCTCTGAAACCACTCAGACTGAGACAGGGAAAGGGGAGTGGATGCTGCTAGGTAAAAAGGAAGAAATCCTAGGAAGAAAAACACCACAAATATCCATCATATTATACCATGGCTGCAGAGGCACCAGGCTGGAGCCAAGTGATTCAAATCTAGGATCAACAGATAGATGCCAGACCTAGGTTTTTGAGGCTCCTGCACTGTAAGGCAGTGCAAAGAAGCGAGACAAACCATGCCAGTTTGGCCACCACGTGACCCTGACCTATGAACTCAAGTCGCTTTCTTTCTCCAGCTTTAATGTTCTCGGCAGCACATGATGGTGTTAGAGCAGATCTCTGAGAGTTCTCCTAGATCTAGAAAAATTGATGCTTGTGTATACTCAACAGATACTTAAATCCTCCAAATCCCAGATGAGGACAAAACAAAATCCACCACCAGAGTAGAAGTCAGAAATATAAACTGTTTTTCCCTTTGTTCTCTCACCACTGAGCTAGAGGATCATCATCCGCAGGCAACCACCAAATCACCCCCTCTTGTAGCCTCATCAAGGTGGCTTAGAGCCAGACGTTAGCGAGACTAAATACATACTTCTCTGCCAGATGCAGACCTTAGTAAAATAACAAGAGACATTTTCAACAAAGGATTTGATTTAGGAGTGATAAGACTGGATGTGAAAACAAACTCATGCAGGAAAATGAAGGACGCCTTAAAGAATACAAATGGGGTGATAGGTTCTGACTTTCACAGAAAGTTAGGAACACTGATTACCCTTTGGCAATAGAAGTTAAAGACCAGTTTTGCCATGGTTTGAAAACAACATTTAGTACTAGCTTCTCGACAAACACAGGAAAGAAAAGCGATCAAATAGAAACTGCTTGCAAACGGCAAGTGGATAAACTTGGTGAGATGTGGACTTCGATTTTGCCAGGCCTGCCACCTTGGAATCACTGTCTTTGGTTTTCAAGGACTGCACGTTGGCCAGATGACCACCGACAATGCCAAATCAAAGCTGAGAAGGAATAATTCTGTAGTGGACCAGCGGCACACCAATATCAATGAGGGGCAGCATTTGGAGGGTCAGTCCATCAAAAGTATGTAAAGACCTTGAATTCCCAGCTTGGACATATGCACCAACTGAATTCGGTTTGCTACTGCAGCTAAATATATATCAATTCCAGTGCTTCCTTTTCCATAGAAGTTAACAACTCTACTTTAATTGGAACAGACCCCACTCAACCCTGAAGCCTGATATCAAATTCTTGCCAGCTGATCTGGAGTTAGAGCTGGACATGGATAGCAGATATGGCTTTATTATAGTTCTAATTTTGTTTTTCCCAAGAGGGTGATAAAAATCAAGGGATGATCAGAAGAATATTTATAGATAATTCTTGCCTGTTGGTTTCTACTTAAATTAACTATCTGCTCAGTTACCGGTGCAGTCAACTACATGTTATTTAAATGTATTTATTTGTGAAATGCTGCCCATCAACAATGAAATAGACTTTCACTAAAACTGCTCTTCCTTGTTCTGACTCTGCTCTGCCTTTATGGGCAGGATGATATTATCTATATTGCATTGTAGCAGTGGTTCTCAAACTTTTTGGTTTCAGGACCTCCTTACACACTTAAAAATTATTGAGGGCCCCAACAAGCTTTAGTTTATGAGGGCTAGATCTATGAATGTTTACCATATTAGAAATTAAAACTGAAAAGTTTAAAAGATATTTATTAATTCACATAAAATAACAATAACTCCATTTCAGAATAATATAACTTTTTATGAAAAGTAATGATATTGTTAAAAAAAGGAGAGACGTATGGTAGTGTCTTCCAAGTTTTCAAATCTCCTTAATGTCTGACTTAGTAAAGACAGTAAAGACTGTCTCACATCTGCTTCTGTACTCGGAACTTCTGTTCTGATATGTTGTTTTGGTTGAAGGATATGAAGATTATCTGGGCTCATGTAGATATACAGTTGGTAAAAGAAGGACTATTATAATAGCACTTTCAGATAATTGTGGACATTCTTATTTGATTCTACATGGAAACTTGACAAGTGGTAGTTTCTTAAAAGTTAGTTGCCATGGGGAATCTGAAACCATGTCGATGAACCTTTTGCATTCTGTTACATCATTGATCTATCTTGCATTGTTAATGATTTTGTAACACATGCACTGGTTGCCTGAAAAATATTGGTTCTCTGAATTTGCAGATGTTCCAATGTTGACACATTTTGTTATACAATGCTTAAAAAGTCACATTCATTAATATCATTACCAATTACATCAAAAGAGTCTCTTTTTTTTTGAGATAAGATCTTGCTCTGTAACCCAGGCTAGATAGAGTACAGCAGCAGGATCATAGCTCACTGTAACCTCAAAGTCCTGGGCTCAAGTTATGCTCCTGCCTCAGTCTCCAGAGTGGTTAGGACTACAAGCATGAAACATCTTACCTGGCTAATTAAAAAAAATTTTTTTGTTGTAGAGATGAGGTCGTACTATGTTCACCCGGCTGGTTTTGAACTCTTAGACTCAAGTGATCCTCCTCCCTCAGCCCCTCAAAATGCTGGAACTGCAGTTATAAGCCGCCACACCCAGCCCAAAAGAGTCTTTAAGTATTGGGAAGCTGTTGAGCTCATGGAGGAGGTTGTATGTTTTCTAAAATTCTAATTTTTGCTTGAAACCTCAAATTTTGTGATTGGCAAAAAAAAAAAAATGTGTTGTTTTCCTTAAAGTCACAAACTCATTTTGTTAACTTTCAAAAACCGTCCTTACACAAAACTGATAGCCATATTCTTTTACTTAAAAGAATGCCAGACATTCTTTTAAGTAAAAATGTAATTTCATGAAAAAGGTAGCTATTCAGATCATAACTCAAATAATCACACAAGTACTTTCCTCAAGGTATGCATCCTTCAGTAGGCAGTAGTGGTTCTTTGTACAGACCCATTTTCTACACAGAATATTAAAAAGATGTATAATCAATAGTTTAGATTTAATAAAATTAATAATTTTTACTGGTTCATTAAGGACATTCTTAAGTGAAATAGGCTTTTTTTTTTTTTTTTAGCTGCAAGCATGTAATGGTAATAAAACTACAATCCCTGCTACTGTAGTTCAGAGCCATGGCCTTGATTCCAGCTAATAAGGCAGCCGCAGTTTTACCCACCATTGCTCTTGCACTATCACTGCAAATGTCAACACAGTGAAAAGGCCAAATAATAGTTTGGTATTATTATTTAACTAATGATGCTGTGCACTGTTGTGTGATTTTCCCTGGTTATTGTCAACTGTTGAAGTAGGCAAACACTTGGATTTTAACCAAGGCTGAGATTCTGCCAGGTAGGAGAAGGACAGAGAGGACGGCAAGAGTCAAGGGTGTTTAAAAGGAAAGGCAGGCCGGGCATGGTGGCTCACACCTGTAATCCTAGCATTCTGGGAGGCCCAGGCGGGCGGATTGCTTGAGATCAGGAGTTCGAAACAAGCCTGAGCAAGAGCGAGACCCCGTCTCTACTATAAATAGAAAGAAATTAATTGGCCAACTAATATATATATAAAAAAAAAAATTAGCCGGGCATGGTGGCACATGCCTGTAGTCCCAGCTACTCAGGAGGCTGAGGCAGAAGGATCGCTTGAGCCCAGGAGTGTGAGGTTGCTGTGAGCTAGGCTGACGCCACGGCACTCACTCTAGCCTGGGCAACAAAGCGAGACTCTGTCTCAAAAAAAAAAAAAGGAAAGGCATACAGGAAGTACTTTGGAATCTAAGGTGAGAAAGAAGGGTGCTGGGAACAAAGAGAGCAGCAGATAGTAAGAAAGTAGTGTGCTCCATGGATGGATGGGGTGATGGTCCGAGTGGGACGGTTGCCAGTGGTACTGTAGTTATTGATTATTTCAAGCCTCAGGTTTGACCTTGCAACAGACAATAAGAGTAACAACAAGAACAGTAGCTGGCATTTACTGAGGCACTATGCTAAGTGCTTTACAAATGTCCTATCATTTAATCTGTTAAATAAAACTTTGTAGGAGGTCATTGACTTGGACTAGCCTCCTGCCCTGGGCCCCACAGACCAAACCCATATAGAGTTTTAGTTAATTGCAGGAGTCTCTGTAAACCAATTAACCAATTACATTGTAACCAATGAAGCTGTCTCTATACCTTCCTGCTGGTTTCTGTAAATGCTGTCAGATCATGTAGGTGGGAGTCCTCTGGACCTGTTTGGTTCTGAGAGCTACCAAGATTCATGAATTATTTTTTGTTTTGTTTTGTTTTGCTTTGTTTTGCTTTGCTCAAGTAAACCCTGCTTGACATAATCGGTCTTAAAAATTTTTTTCCTTTTAACAGATCTTTGTGTCAATTCTATGAGAGAGAGATACTATCATTATCCACATTTTACTGACAAAAAATGGGAGTCAGGGTTAGGGAGGTTAAACACTCGAAATCTCTTTGTATTAGAATTGGGTTTCAAGTTGGGTTTTTCATCACTATATAATAGTTTCCTGCCCCCCACAAAGCCCAGGGCATTTGGAAATCAGGCAGTTCGCCTTTGGCTTTGTGATGGAAGTTTGCATTTGTGAGGGGTTGAGAAGAAGGCACCCTGGTGAAGACCTCAGTAGACACGTTAGAAGTGGGAACACGTGGCTTTTTTCCTAGCCTGCAGTGTCTCCTGCAACAGTCACTTCCCTCCAATGCATGGAAAAGGAATTTTCCCCTGCTCATGAATTCTCAGCTTTATTCCAGTCTGTTCCTTGCTCTGTGGACACATGACTCAGTAACATGAGCTGGGAAAAGTGGACAGATTATTTTGCATGTTAATTTGAAATTAAAAATTGAAAGACTTTTTTTTTTAGATATGAGCAGATGAATTTTCATCACTGAGATATAAAGCATATGTTTTGAATAAGAACAGATTGTATTACTGATTCTCAAAAGTTGGCACAATAATGGCTAAAGGGTTCACAGTTGTCTTAACCACCATTTTCTGTCTAATGAGACAACTGGCAACTGGGATACAGATCCTGTTGAAAAATAATGGCTTCTTTTGCATAATGCTTTGTATTTTTCTCAAGAATTTTCTTCCTTCCTTCATTCATTAAGACTTTTAAATATATGGAGGGTCTCCTCTGTGACCAGGTCGTATCAGGCACAGACAGAGATGAAAGAGCCGAACCAAACACAGTTCCTTCCTCTAGCTGGGGACACAGGCAAGGAAACAGCAAACTACATAACTTTCCTTGGAGAATTTCTCTGCCTTGATTCTCCTAACACCTGTGCCGTGTGTGGTTGTAATAGGCAGCATAACAGCTCTCCAAAGAGGCTACATCCTAAGCCTGTGAATATGTTTCCTTACACAGCAAAAGGGGCTTTTCAGATGTGATTAATGACTGAGGTGGGGCAAGCATCCTGGATTATATATGGCTGGGCCACTGTGATCACAAAAGTCCTTATGAGGGGGAGACAGGAGAGTCACAGAGAGAAGAGGTGACACTGGAAGCAGAGGTTAGAGTGATGCAGGGACATGGACCAAGGAGTGTGGGCAACCTCTGATGCTCAAGGAAGCAAGGAAGTCAG
The DNA here is from genome assembly GCA_008750895.1 of Mirza zaza. NCBI lineage: Eukaryota > Metazoa > Chordata > Mammalia > Primates > Cheirogaleidae > Mirza > Mirza zaza. The sequence continues at coordinate 24,208 of VSMD01059892.1, forward strand.
TTCTCCCCTAGAGCCTCCAAAAGGGGTGCAGCCCTGCCATCACCTTGAGTTTAGGCACTGAGACCCGTCTTGAATTTCTGACCTTCAAAACCGAAAGATAATAAATTTGTGTTATTTAAAACAATCAAGTGTGTAGTAGTTTATTACAGCAACAATGGTAAATGGATACAACTGGGCACTGTTATAGGTCCTATTTAACAGAGGAAAAACCTGATGAGAAGTTCACACGACTTAAATCTCCTATGTTTCTGGAGCCAATGCAAAATAGGACAACTTCCATGGAGGGTACTTTGGCATTATCTATCAAAATTGCCAATGCCTTTACTCTACTTACCCCCTCCTACAGATATGCCTGCTTTGCATGAAACAGTATGTGTTCAAATTCATTCACAGCAGCCTTGTTCATCAGAGCAAAATATTGGAAACAATCCAGTCATTTACCTCTAGGAGATTAGTGGAATAAACTTCGCAGGGGAATCGTATGCAGCTATGAACAAGAATGAGGATGTTCTCTATATATGGATATGGAAAGATCTCCAAGATACACCGTGAAGTGAAAAAAGCACAGTGCAGAGCAGTATGTATAGTGCAACAGTGCAGAACAGTATGTATAGTGCACTACCTTTTATGTATGAAAAGGGAGAAAATAACATGTATTTATATATTTTCCTATATTTGAAGAAATACCAGAAGGATACACCAAAAACTAACCAAAGGAGTTACCTATAGAAGGCAGGGCTGTGTGGAATGAGGTGGATGGGGCTAGGGGTGGGAGAAGCACATTTTTCAATGTATGCCTTTTCATATCTGATTTTTAAACTATGTGAACGAATGAATTTAAGTAACTTACTGGTCTAAGGTTGCACAATCAATTATAACAGTAGCAGGAAGAGTACAAACAGCAGTAGTGGCAGCAGCTACCCCTTATTGCTCACGTGTTATGTGCCAGGCACTTTGAGGTCATTTACATTAAGTCCCTACAATATCCTGTGAGGCAGTGATCATTATCCTCCGTTTATAGATGAAGAAGCTGAGCTCAGAGAGGTTGAGTGACTCGCCTCAGGTCACTCAGTTTGTAAGCAGGGAAATTGACATTCTAACCTAGTTCTCTCTGACTCCAAACTCGTGCTCTTGGCTGCTGGGTTATAGTGCCTAGAAACCATGTCTTTGACTTCTAGCTTAGTGCTCTTAGTGTTACAACATAGTATTCACATTGTTGACTGACTAAAGTGAGAGCCACGCTGGCTAAGTGAAGCATGAGCATCCATTCCTTTTTTTGCTAGGCTCTTCTGTGAGGCTTTGGAGAACTTGATTTGGGGACGATCCATCAGTTTTTTAAAATCTGGAAACTTAGATAGTGAGAGCAGTCTCAGTAGTCTTTGCACCATAGAACTAAATTGGCAGGTTTTTCCTTAACTCTCCCAGACCAAGATCCGGATCCCAGCCTCTCCAGGTCTCCACCTGACCCCAGGCTGGACCGAACATCTACCGGGGCTGTGGCAAGAATAGAAAGGGAGATCCACGTACTGTAATTTTGTGAATATTTATCAATATAACTTATACATCAGGCTGGCAAACTGTCAAATATATTCTATCCATATACCTTTACAAATATACCTTCGGAACTATGTAGAAGGCCAAGTTTGAAGTTGAAATTCTTGGGCTCCTAGAAGCTCTGAGTCCAAACATGATATTGACAAGAGCTCTGGTTGCTGGCCCATGGACTATGCCCCTAGTCTTCCCACCCTCACCTCTCCACCCACCACAGTGGGCTCAAAGTACCAGCCTGCATGTCCAAGCTCCACCTATACACTCACACACAGCCACTCCTTGGCCACCCTTTGGGCCTTGGGGTCTGAGTGCAGGGGCACATTCTATCCTTGGGAGGTAGACCCAGGGACCTATGCAGAATCTAGAAGTGGCTAAGGGCCACTGGGAATTCCGGGGCCAGGGTGTATGTGGTAAGCAGGATGGTTACCTGGACATGGCCTCTTGGCCTCTGGGATGCGTTGCCTAGGAGCACCGAGGCCAGAAGAGACCCAGAACCAAAGTCTGCTAAGCATGGGGCCCAGAGAAGGAACTCTTCTTTCTCGAGTCCAAAGGAGATACCACCTATCCCTAGAAGGGTCCACAAAAGGGATCCTGGGAGATGAGTAAGACACAGAGTCCAATCTCATTCAATCACTTGATAAACAGAAGAAAGTAGTGAGGAGAGAGAATCATGGTGAACTCATGTATTAGACAAGCAAATAGTAGGGGGAAGTAACTAGACTGGACTCAAAACAGTGATGACATTTTAGACATATCTAAGCACGAATTTAAATGACTGGCAATTGAGCAATGATGAAAATTTACCATTTTCCTTTTTGTTGATAATGTGTCAGACTATTTAAGCCACACACACACAAAAAAAAAAAAAAAACAAACACGTTTTCCACTGTAGATTTCTGGGTGGTTTGTGTTCTGCTGACTACAAGGAACTCAGTGTCCCTCAGGTACCTGAAGTAATGGGGCTCTGTTGTAAGGCTGCGATGGTGACAATGGTAACCTAGGTGTAACCTAGACTTTCCCCTCTCACTGCCCACAAAAGAGGACTCCGTTCTAACTGTGCCTGCTCAGTCCAGTTTCTATCTCTGTTTGCTAAGTCAGACTCTTGGGATATTAAAATGCCAAACTGGAAGCAAAGGGAAAAGGAGGAGAAAAACTAGAAATCCAAAGGCAGGACATGGAGCTTTAGGGGGGGGAGGGATATGTTTAAAGTATTTAAAGTAAAAGAAATTTTAGGATGTTTTATTTTGGTCTAGGTGTCCCCTAAATGTTGTTTAAGAAATACAAGTTGCAGACTTGAGTTACTTTGCAATTGCATTTAATTGCTGGGATACACTCTGTTGGTGGTGACTTGGGAATGTAATAAGTCCCCTGGTGGTGAAGGCTTCACATGCTCACAGATATGAGGATCTTGGGGATCTCACAGGGAGTGGGAATAGCCATATTATATGTATCCCATGGTAACCAGAATATAACGCAACAACTCTTGATATGGTTCAGGACCAAAATCATCTTCAACAACCATCATCACATGAACCCTATCGCCCACATACACACATGCACATGCATGCACACTCACACACACGTGCCACATCTACATCACATGACTCTCCTCTTCTGTGCCTCTGCTTCTACTACTCCCAACACCGCCAACCAACCAGCCAGAATTTTCCTCAATTCATGGCTCCTATGATCTCATGGCCTCTGCATGCAGTTCTCTTCTGTGTGCCATTTTTAGTTTCAGCCCCTGTGTAGTCATTAGAGCAGTTCTCCAATCTTCAGGCTCTCTCTCCTTCTAAGCAGACGGTAAGATTGTATTTACCTGCTCTTCTTTTTTTTTTTTTTTATATTTTTTTTCAGCATATTATGGGGGTACAAATTTGAAGGTTTCAATAAATGCCCTTTCCCCCCTCCCCCCACAAGTATGAGTTTCCAGCATGACCATCCCCCAGATGGTGCACATCTCACTCATTATGTATGTATATACCCTCCCCCTCCCCCCTCCCCTCTGCCCAATACCCTATTACTGTAGTACCTATGTGTCCACTTAGGTGCTGCTCAGTTAATACCAGTTTGCTGGTGAATATATGTGGTGCTTGTTTCTCCATTCTTGGGATACTTCACTTAGTAGTATGGGTTCCAGCTCTAACCAGGAAAATATAAGATGTGCTATATCACCGTTGTTTCTTAGAGCTGAATAGTACTCCATGGTATACATATACCACATTTTATTAATCCATTCTTGGATTGATGGGCACTTGGGCTGTTTCCACAGCCTTGCGATTATGAATTGT
>VSMD01059897.1:2888-32464 GCA_008750895.1 Mirza zaza
CCCCCCCCCCCCCCCCCGTGATCTTAGTTTAAATAAGTCAATTCTCAGTATCCTGGCGACGTTCCCATACAACTGTGTACTAATTAATATAACCATTTCCCTATTTATGGACAATCAGGCTGTTTCCAGGTTTTTGCTATCACAAATTGTGCTTCAAAACAACCTCCGTCTCCGCACATATATGCACACATGCGTGAGTGTTTCTATAGGACAGATTCCTCAAAGTGACGTGATTGACTGTGCCCACATGTTTGGAAGAGCTTCTGGAATTCGGCTCTCTGTACGGTTTGACAGTGTTGAGTGAATCACCACTGCCAGTACCATTTCAAGCTGTGACAGACAGACACTGCCACACTTCTCTGCACAGAGGACGTGCCGGTGTGCACCTTACGTGGGAATCTCTGCGGGGGACAGATTCCTAATTGCCCGGCGGTCCTCTGCCTGCCCTGTGGGTCTCTGCTGCAGCAGCTGAAGCACAGCACACGCACCCCCGCCCCGCCACTCAGCCACTCAGACTTTAGGCGGGGTCCTGCGACCCTGAGCCATGCCCAGCCCACAGCCTCGGGCCTCTGGACCTGCATCGCTCCCGCCCTGCGCTCCACAAGGCCACCTTCATGAGTTTCTGAAAAAGCATCTATTCCCACGCAGCATTTTGTCTGTTTGGGACCCTTCTGCAGACTAGGAGAGCCACGGGCAGCGGCCACATTGCGCGTGGATGGGCCTCTTGGTCACCACACACGGCCTCCCGGGGCTTCTGTCCCCTTCCCAGGCCCCACCCTCTGGGCAAAGTCGCTGCACTCAGGCCCCGAGAGCTGGGCCTCAGCCTCGCCAGGGGCTCAGCTCCCACCCAAGGGCTTGGGGACAGTTCCTCAGAGACAGGCTCCCCAAGGGATTCTCACAGCCCGGTGCCCATGCTGTGCGAACCCTGAACCCCCGGCCCAGCACTACTCGAGCGCCGACCCTCGTAGGAGCACACGCTCTGCCTCGACGTCCCCTCCTGCCCACGAGGCCGTGGGGACTCCTATTTCCTGGCTCTGCACACTCGGGCTCTGAATTAACTCCGTCACATTGTCCTTCCTCTGTGTGATAGCGCCGTCCTGGCATGCACACACCTCATCCCTCTCAGCAGGTAAGATGGGGAAACTGCTCGCCTTTGCCCTGCCTTACTGCCTCCCTGCTCGCCCACATCTAAGGACGCTGTCCCCACTCGCTGCGAGACCACACATCACCCCTCCCAGCAAGGCCCAGCCACCTCCCCCCTGTTCGCGGTGTCCTAGGAAGGTTAGTTAAGGGACAGAAAAAGACAGTTTCTCTCCCTCACCTACTTTAGGAAATACTGCATCTGAGTTCTTGCCTGTTCTCGGAAAGAGAAGGGATTTTTCCTTTGACAGAAAACACCCCAGGAAGCCCATCTGTGGCGGAATCTTGCAAAAGGGTATTCCAAGAATCCAATTATGCAGGTTCTCTCTGACTCGAGATCTTTAACTCTCCAGGGTCTGGGCTTACCCTGCAGGGCGGGCAGCCAGAAATGAGACTAGAAGCAGCGAGGGGTTTCCTAAGGGGCAGCAGACACCTGTTACACGCGAACCCCCAGAAGCACAGAGGCTGTCCTCTCATTTTCTGAGAGCTAATTGTTCCAAGGCCCAAAGGGCCCCTCCGCATAATCAATTTCTACAGAGACTTCATTCCCTGGTAGGAAAAGAATAGCCTTTTCCTTTCATTTTTTCTTTTATGATGGGCTTAACTCATTTGATTCCATCTATTTTTTTTTTTTTTTTGAGACAGAGTCTCGCTTTGTTGCCCAGGCTAGAGTGAGTGCCGTGGCGTCAGCCTAGCTCACAGCAACCTCAAACTCCTGGGCTCAAGCGATCCTCCTGCCTCAGCCTCCCGAGTAGCTGGGACTACAGGCATGCGCCACCATGCCTAGCTAATTTTTTTCTGTATATTTTTAGCTGTCCAATGAACTTCTTTCTATTTTTAGTAGAGATGGGGTCTTGCTCTTGCTCAGGCTGGTCTTGAACTCCTGAGCTCAAACAATCTACCCACCTTGGCCTCCCACAGTGCTAGGATTATAGGCGTGAGCCATCACGCCTGGCCGCCATCTAATTCTTTAATGAAGTTCCACATGGACGATCTTTTCAAATATATTGTCCACTGCTTTTCTGCAAGCATTGACAAGAGCGTCTGGCTTGCTTGGTGAGAGCTGTGCCTACACAACATCAAAAATAAAACACACGAAAACAAAAAAACCTAAATAAGTTCAGCTAATTGATTTGATCATCAACTAGACAATTAGCTAAGCACTTTACCGAACTAGCTCATGGCTTGGTCAATGTGATCAGCTGAGTCACTTAAAACATCCAACCATATAGACAGCCAAGTCCCAGAGACTCGTCCAAATGATATCTGAGTTCTCTTCCTTGAAAAGTAGCAGAGACAAGGCTCCTCTGAGTCAGGGGGTTTGGGGGGGACTTCTGCCAACTCCCGATGAATGTCACATCGCTGAGAGTTTTGCAAAGGCACGTGTCGCCCAGAATCAAGGAATGCATCTCAGAGTCACGGATTCTGCAGTAAAGGATCTCTGGAAATAGAAATATCCAGTCTCCTGAGGAATGCTTACTTTGTCTTGCTGGAAATTCTGTAGTTGCAGACTCATATCTATGAATTTCAAATGGACTCAATTTATTTATTTATTTTTTAAGTGGCAAAGGGTAACAAGCTGACTTTTCCATGCGGCCTCAGAGGGCCATCTTGGTGGCAGGCAGCACGACCTCCGATGAAAAATTGTGAATTGCCACTCTGGGCAGTGGTGGGACTCAGGTGGGGGGCCTGGATTAACTAATAAGCAGGGTTTTTTTAAATTCTAGAAGACTTTATTCCAAGGGAACTCTGTTCTGACAGATCTGTAATGTAGGTGACTTTTCGTGACTCCCCCTCCAGCCCAGTCTCTGGCCTAGAGCTGGCGGCTGCACCTTTGTGTGGGGCAGTGACTCCAGGGGTCAGTGGCTGTGGTGAAACGCCCTCACCTCTTCCCCCTGTTCCATTCTGTGTCCTGATCGCATGGACAACACATGCTCAGACATGTACACGCACACACGTGTGCACATACACAAGCCTCATTTTAAAATTATTTTAAGAGGTTGGCAGCTTATAAAAGTAACAGCTCACCTCCTCTTCACAGCCTTCTGTTAATTAATTTCTCCTCTTTTTGGTGGGTTTTCAAATATAGTTATTACAGCAGTTGAGAAGGTGAGAGGCAAAAAAAAATCCCCTGGCTAGGATGATGCCGGAGCCTTTAAATACGCCACTGAGAACAGAAACACCCATCTGTCTACAGCCTCAGTTTCCCCTTTTGGAAAAGGAGGGCAGCGGTCTACACCGGTGGTTTGAGAGGAATGAACAGGATCATGTTTTAAAAGTCTCTAAGCTTCTCTGTACAATGGTGCCAGCAAAGAACAAAGTATCGTTTTCCTGCGGGCGGAATAATTAAAACAAAATCTCATGAGTCCCATCTCTGCGCACGTCTCTCAAATTGATCACGCAGTGATTTTTAAGAACAGAGCGGCTCTGTGTCATTTATTTATAATCGCTTTTCATTGTTACAGTGGGGCTTTCATGCCCGTCACCTTCGGGCTCCGGGGGACTGTTCGCATTCATTAGGGAAAGGAAACAGTCTTTCTTTCAAATAAGCAATTTGATTGCTTCAGGAATAGGTCTGTAATTACTGGAGCGCTGGGATGTGTTATTGTTAATAAGATAAAGAAACCAGGCTCTCTCCAAATCAGAGGGGGTTCGGCCTCTTCTTCCAGAGACTGTAATTAAAAGGGCAGAGATTCCACGCGCCCCCGGCCTGCAGACCCCGGGCTGGAGGTGCTTCCTCCAGGCTCGTCCTTCGCAGAGTTGGACAGCCCTGGTACAGCAGCCACTCAAGTATGGGGGGGGTGTCATAGGGTAGAGTTCGCAGAGTGAACCCCACCCTCGTTCACATACACGGTGGCCTGGTCAGGGTCTTTGGGTTATGACTTATATCTACACTCAAAATAGTGTAAGAGCATTAACTGCGAGACCTGACAAGTCTTTAGAATTTTCCTTTTCACATCCAGAGGCTAGCAGATTCTAACTGGGTGGATAAATTCAGGAGGATTTAATATTTTAAATTCAACAGCAACAAATGAGTGTCCTATAGCGATGGGTAATACAGTCTTCTGGCTTTGCGTTGATCAGACTTTCCAATCTTTTGTTCATTCAATCGGTTTACTCCATAAACATTTATCTGCTGTTCTCTTGCAGGCAAAGTGCTTGCTCTGGGGCAGAAGAGTCCTTGTCCCTGAGGATGTCACCTCCTGAAGCAGTGTGGTGGGGGGGGGAGCATGTCAGTGCGTTGTGCTACTTGGGGTGTGACCTGCTTTCTTTCATTCCTGTGTTTCTTGTTCATATTTAAAGTCTTTTACCATTTTAGGGGGATATTTTTGCCCAGCCATAAACAAGAAGGCACATTACACTGAAATAAGGAAACTTATGCTCCCCTGCCTCTTGCTAACCATTAAAAATAGGAAATATCACCCCTATCACCAACTAAAATGCAGTTTGGTGGCATTGTACCTAGAGCCAAGACGAGGACGGCCATTCTGCTTGGTTATACTCAATGCAGGCAGTTTTAGTAAAGGACAGTGCAAACATTTCATGAGGACATTTCAGCCCTGATATCTGAGGGCAACTTTTCATTTAAGCAAAGACCTCCTGGAGTGTAAGGATTTAAAATCATTTTTCAAAGAGCAGGTTCTACTGTCAGTACCTCAGGGAAATTCTTTTCTAACATAAAAAAGTCAATTTTGCAATAGAAAGAGGAGTTTTCCTTGCTCTGCAGGTCTGATGCAGCTGCCCTTGTGTCTAAAGATGAAACTGTTGGTTTTGTTCTAGAAGAGGATGCTCTTAAATTGTTTCCACTGCAAAGACAATGCACTCATACTTATCTACACATTTCTTCCTGACCCTCATGAGCAATGGTATCCCCTGGGGAAGCTGCAGACAAGATTAAAGTCATGTTAGTTAAATCTCTTTGGTGGCAAGTAGCAGCAGCCTACGGGACTCCACTTGGCCCAGAGACGGAATCTGGTATAAGGATACAAAACTGTGTCAACAAATCAAAGGCAGGAGGACAGTCAGACCTCGCAAAGGGCAGAGTTGAGAGCTGAAAAGCATTGCATTCCTAGGATGCACTCTTGGTCCATCTCTCCTCTGGTTTCTATTTTTTTCTTTTTCTGCCCATCTGCCTCATTCTCTGACACTAGGGTCCAGAACCACAGCTGATGTGCTTAGCTGTGACTGTCTAGTCATGAGCAGAGGCTGCATGGCTGTCTCTCCATTCCTACTTCTGGGAGGAAAAACCTGATTGGCCTGGGCCGAGCCTCTGAGGGCCCATCCGTGTGGGTCAGGGAGCTGCTCCCAGGTGGAATGGTCTGAGAGCTAGAACATTGAGTTTTGGTAAAGATACCCCAAAGAGTGTCTCCAGGGTAGCCACCAAATTCTGGAAGCGCAGCTAAAAACATGATAAATGGTTTATTAATAGTCCACAATTAAATAGTATTATCTGTGTCTCCAGACTGGCTGGTCGCCGTGTGCTACAAGGAAGGGAGCGTTCAGCCCTGGAGAAGAGGGCGCTGCAGGGCGCGAAGCCATGGCACTGTCAGCAGCCTACGCATCCATTTATCTGCGCTAACCAGTCATAAATGCCCATGTGGAGCATGTAAATAAGACTCATACATAATAAAGAGATAATTACCTGAGCTTTCTAGTTGCAACCACATATCCTCTAGCTACAGAGAATGCTTAGCAGGCTAATTAATAGCATTCATTATCCTGCTCCCTGTCCCTCAGGAATGATTCATGTTAAATCCTAAGCAATCCAATCCTAGTGCTCTGATTTGGAACAAAAGGAACCGAGAACTGGAGGAGGACCCCAGATGGAGGGCCGTGCAATATGGCCGGGAAGAGCGCTCATTAATGCCACCTGTTTGAACTAACGCACAGGACATGTCTGGCTTCGTCTTTAAACTCTAGTGTCTGCATCCCGATGTTCCTTCAGTTTCTTCTCCAAAGATCATAAACGTAGGCCTAGGAGACATTTGGATCAGTACACCCAAATGATAGCAAAACCATTGAGTTTCACATGAATTAATAATTAGCCTTTCTAGCAGATGTGGCCACCCATCAGCACACCGTCAGCAACTGCGATCAGCTCTCTTTCAAAACATGCCCCAATCCCTCCCAGTGTCATCACTCCGCCCCCCTCCACTGCCAACTTGTAATCGGGCCGCAGTCATCCCTCCCTGATTTCTGAGCAGCCTTCCGGCACAGCTCCTTGCTTCAACCCATGCCCTCCCCAGGCCACTCTACACAGTGTGGTCACTTAAAACTCAGGCCTGGCGCAGTGGCTCAGGCCTGTAATCCCAGCACTTTGGGAGGCCAAGGCAGGAGGATTGCTTGAGGCTAGAAGTTTAAGACCAGCCTCAGTGACATAGTGAGACGCTTGCCTCATCCCATCTCTACAAAAAAAAAAAAAAAAAAAAATTAGCAGGGCATCATGACATAGCTCACAGCAACCTCAAACTCCTGGGCTCAGGCGATCCTCCTGCCTCAATTTCCCGAGTAGCTAGGACTATAGGCACGTGCCACTACACCCAGCTAATTTTTCTATTTTTAGTAGAGATGGGGTCTCAGTCTTGTTCAGGCTGGTCTTGAATTCCTGAGCTCTATTGATCCTCCCACCTTGGCCTCCCAGAGTGCTGGAATTATAGACATGAGCCACTGCACATGGCCTAATTTTTATTTTTGATATTTTTTGAGACAGAGTCTCACTTTGTCACCCAGGCTGGAGTGCAGTGGTGTAATCATACATAGCTCACAGCAACTTTGAACGCCTGGTTCAGGCTATGCTGGGACTACAGGTGGAAGCCAGCACACCCAGCTAATTTTTTCTCTTGTTTTGGTAGAGACAGAGATCTTACTATGTTGCTCAGGCTAGTCTTAAACTCCTGGGCTCAAGTAACCCTCCTGTCTTGGTCTCTCCCCAAGTGCTGGCATTACAGGTGTGAGACACCATGCCCAAATGGATATATTTTTTAATCACTATAAGAAGTTTATTTTTCTTGCACAAGAAGAAGTACAAAGATATCCTGAGCCTATTACAGTGGCTCGATAGTGTTATCAAGAACCCAGGCTCTTTTCACCTTTCTTCTTGGCACCTTTATTTAGGGTCTTGGCTTATCACGTTGTGCTCATATAATGGCTGCTGCATCTTCAGCCATCGCACCTGTCGTCTGGGCAGGACAAAGGCAGAATGTCATTTATTCTCCAACCCCAGCCCCTTACAAACCAAACAGCTGACTTTCTCTTAGATGAAAATTGCCCCAAATTGCAGCGCATGGCTCTGTCAGGAGCTCAGTTGACCTGAGAGAGCTGCCAGGCATCAGAGTAGCTAATTAAAGCAACAACAAGTCAAACCAAAGGCACAGGGAAGGCTTACCGCACTAGCACCAGCAACAGGCTACAGCTGAGAGATGTGCTGACTCCCAGGGACCGGAGCACCCGCAGGGCCCAGAGCCAGCGGGGTCAGCGCAGACGTGGGGGTCAGCTCACTCTCAAGGGGGCCCCAAACAAAAGGCTCCTGAAGTTTTACGGACCTGGGGCAGTGAGTGGGTGTTGGGTAGCGTGAGGGAAAGGGCTGAGAGTGGGAGAGGATTGAGTCAGAGAGAAGTGTCTTCCCTGCGGGGTTCTCTGCGGCCCACAGGGAGCTCGGGAGCTGGAGTGCAGGTGTGTGCGATGGCGCGCAGGGGTGGGGGGTGGGGTGGCCTTGCCCGCCACTCCCGAACACACTGGTCCTTTCCCCATGCGGCCTGCAGGGAGGGCCTGGAAATCACACGTGGGTTTTAACCAGCAGCCAGATTCCTCAGGTGCCACCTGGCCACAGGGGAAGTGGGAAGTTGGGAGTTTCTTTCTGATGTCCACGGCAAAGGGAGACAAGAGCACAGGTGGGCAGGGTCCCGGGATCAGTTCGGCTGATTTTGGCAGCAGCAGGACAACTCACTCGTCAGCATCAAAGATTCGTACATAATCCAGAATGAATCGTGCACTTGTCCAGACCCCTCTTCAAGCAGAAAGTTCTGAAAATGAATGCACCCTGGCTCCATGTGTTCATTTACCACCCTCTGCGAGGCGTTGACACCTTCGGATCCTGCTCGTGTGAAAGAAAGTAAGGAAGAAAAAGTGAGAAGGGAGGGAGGGAGGAAGGAAGGAGGGAGGGAGGAAGGAGGGAGGGAGGGAGGAAGGAGGGAGGGAGAGAGAGAGAGAGAGAGAGGGAGGGAGGGAGGGAGGGGAAGGAAGGAAGAAGGGAGGGAGGGGAAGGAGGGAGAGAGGGAGGGGAAGGAAGGAGGGAAAGAGGGAGGGAGGAAGGAGGGAGGGAGGGAAGGAGGGAGGGAAGGAGGGAGGGGAAGGAAGGAAGGAAGGAAAGAAGAGAGGGAGTGAAAAGAGAGAGGAGGAAAGAAATCTTTAACATTTAATTTTTTCCTGCCAGCCAGAGATGAATTAGCAATTACTTGGCAGACACTTAAAATTCATAGTAAGCTATTCTCTGACCCTTGGGTCAGAAACAAATTTCCTATAAACCTTAGGAGGGTCTCTCTCCTGGGTTTTGGCGGGTAAGAAGAATCCGTATCCTGCGCTCCAGGTCTCATTCCTTGGGCAGGGTGGCGGCCAGCGTGCTCCTGAGGTGGTGCCCACGCAACCTGGAGACGGCTCTTAACTCCCTGCTCAGGTATTTCCTGCGATGCAGAGGGAAGAGCTGTGGCCACAGCTGCCTGTGAGTGCTTCTCAGCTGCAACTCTACGTAAGTTGTGAATCAAGTTAGAGTAAAGGCTGTCTTTCTGTTTCCCAGTCCTGTGACTCGATTATCTACAGAGCACACGAGAGAAACACTCGGGGCAGCAGTGCCAGGTGTCTCACGCGTGTAAAACGCGTGCTGAAGTCGAAGTCTTCCTCTCCGTGGAGCAGCGATACAATCGTGTGGTTTAGGGTCTGTGAGTGACCATGTACCAATGGAAAAGTCTATTTCACAATGTTTAGAACTTCCCGTCCTAGCAGAATTAGAAGACTCTCAAATTCTTAGCAGTTGACAAATATTTTTTGTGGATGATCATTCCACCGAGAAAAAACAATCTCTGGGTTGAGTCATTAAAAAGGAATGGATACATGCAAAGTGTCTCTTTATGTCTCTGTATCTGTGTAAGAGCAAACGCTCTCTAACATGGAACATCTGTGAAGATGACGGGCCATTTCTGACACTGTGCTGTCAGGGCCACAGAAGAAAAAAGACTTCCATGAAAAGAATGCAAATACAGCCAGCTCAGTAGCCCAGAGGGCGAAGCCAGGGGAGACTCGCATTAAACCGATCTTCACAGTCACTAAAAACCCAACAAGGGAAATATGAATTTTAACTAGCTGCCAAGCGATTGTTTATTCATGCCTGACACAAAAAAAACGGAGAAACTTTCATTTTCTCCTTGTCAGTTTTAAACAGAGAGGCTGTCGAGCCAGCAGGTGTGGCCACTAAATAGCAGGGCCCCTCCTACCAGCACCCAGGCTGCACGCACCACTGGCCACCACCCTCCACCCCGTTGCAGCCGGCCCTGCCCTGTCACTTGGGAGCACCTGTTCCCTGAGCCCTGCCGTCACCCTGTATTTCCAGTAAGGCAATGTGCAATGACGTTGGCAGCTGTAACAGGCCACCGCCATGAACTCCTCTTCTTGGGTTGCTGTCTGGTACCAATCAGTAGGATTCTCGAGTCACATGGGATTTTCCCCCTCACGGGTCTGGTGCTAATTTAGTTGAAGCCACTTTAACAAAAAGTATTAAGCACCGTGTGGATATCAGGTTGTAAGCTCTGTGTCAAGGACCACATTGTCAAATTCGACTTAAAAAGTGATGTCAGACCACTGGCAATCTGGTGACAGTCACACACATCCCCACAGCACCTCCGGGTGTCTGGCAAATGCAATGCATATTAACTCATCCAGCAAATATGTATCTCCATAAACTGCCACACTATTCCTGCTAGGAAGGACACAAACCGTGCTAAGGAGATAAAGAGATGCTCTGGGGGAAAGATGCGGAACAACTTAAGAAAGACGGGCCAGGAAGGGCCTCTCTGGGAGGATATTTAAACCGAGCTCTGAGAAGTGCGCCAGGCCAGCCAAGATACGGCGGAAGGAGTTCCGGGTTGACGCTGAGGCCAAGACAGGCTTCTTGACGACTCAGAGACGAAGCGCCGGCCAGACCCGAGGGCTGCGGAGACGCCGGTGGGGAGAGGGAATTTTATTCTCATTGCAACAGAGAGCTGCTGCAGGGCTTTTAACCAAGACGTGATAAGATGCTTTGGCTGCGGTGTGGGAATAGCCTCTGCGGAACACGCTGGAAGCCAGATCCCAGGTAAAAGGCGCTGCAGCAGCCCGGCAAGCCAGGATGCTGACACTGTTCTTCACAAACGAGCCCCTGTCCTACCAGGTTCTCGCTGAAATCCGAATCAGACGCCAGTGTGTGCGTAGCTGGTAACGCTCAATCGTAACTTAGATCACGCTGGTCTTAGAACACCGCGCTCCCCGGACCCACCACCGAGAACTCGTGAAGGATTTACTCTGAACTACCTACTCTGAATGTGCCCTTTGGGAACGTCAGCAGGTATTTAAGAAATATATGGCTGGGCGCGGCGGCTCAGGCCTGTAATCCCAGCACTCTGGGAGGCCGAGGCGGGCAGATCGCTGGAGGTCAGGAGTTCGAGACCAGCCTGAGCAAGAGCGAGACCCGTCTCTATTATAAATAGAAAGAAATTAATTGGCCAACTAATATATACAGAAAAAATGAGCCGGGCATGGTGGCACATGCCTGTAGTCCCAGCTACTCGGGAGGCTGAGGCAGCAGGATTGCTTGAGCCCAGGAGTTTGAGGTTGCTGTGAGCTAGGCTGACGCCACGGCACTCTAGCTGGGCAACAGAGACCGTCTAAAAAAAAAAAAAAAAAAAAAAACGAAATATGTGACTGAGGCCAGAATCTGAGACAATGAAAGGGAAGAGAATTCACTGATAACAACGGTGCTTACTTCGGTCCCTGCTCATGGCTGTACCCAGGCACGCAGCACGGCGGCCGACACACAACGTTTGTTGAAGGTGCTAACGTATTTACCTAGCAAGAGCTCAGTGACGCTGCGGCTAAACCTCAGTCGCCCAGCACCGCGACCCGCTGAGCTAAGGAGCATGGACGCTCTCCCTGGGGTCTGAGGACTGTTTTTGTGGCCGGGCGGGAGGGAAGCTACAACTCCTCCAGCCCCGGCACTCCAGCAGCCAGGGCTTGCGGCTGCTAGAAGCTTCCTCAGCCGCCAGACCTTGCTCGGGCAATTCCGCCTCTAGCTGGTCCCCATCTTGCAGAGAGACCTGCACCCGCAGACACTCACACCCAGCGCCCCCTCCCCCACCGCTCACGCCCAGCGCCCCCTCCCCCACCGCTCACGCCCAGCGCCCCCTCCCCCACCGCCCACGCCCAGCGTCCCCTCCCCCACCGCGCACACCCAGCGTCCCCAACCCCTGCGATGCCCGCCCCTCCCCCACCGCTCACGCCCAGCGTCCCCTCCCCCACCGCCCACGCCCAGCGTCCCCTCCCCCACCCCGCACACCCAGCGTCCCCAACCCCTGCGATGCCCGCCCCTCCCCCAGCCCCGGCGACCTCTCCCCGGCCCGACCCCCACCCCGCGCCCAAACAGGGAGCCCTTGGAAGGAGCCATCAGACCCTAAATCACTATTTATATTTCTTGGAGAAAAGCGAACGCTGAGCAAAGGCTCTGGAATGACTGCCCCGGGGACGAAGCCCATCTGGAAACGTGGATCATGTGAAACGTATCCCTCCGCGAAGCCCCGCAAGGCCAATTACAACGGCATCCTTCCCGGGAATCTCCGCCACTTTTCCGCGGGGTCACCAGGAAGTCGTATCTGAAGCGGAAACGGCGCGGACTTACGTGGGGCAGCTCGCCCGTGGGGGACGTGAACTACGAGATGGATGTGTGTAGACCTGGCGCCTCGCTTCAGGAACGGGACTGGACCGGCTCAGGCATTTATGGAGAGACTGCCGCGTGCCGGGCACGCCCCGAGGCGCTGGGAAGAGAACGAGAGTGCCGCGCACGGCGCCGAGAGACGCGCGCTCAGGGAGCAGCCGCCTGCACTGCCTCAGACACTCGCCGCAAAGGCTGACGGAACGTGGCGCCGGACGCAAGCGCGCGGCTTGCAGTCCGTCGGCGCATGCGCGCTGAACAAGGCGCGCGAACGGCGTTTCCGGCTTCGCCATGTCACCGGTTCGGAGACTGGCGCCGCTGTGTGTCCCGAGAACGTTAGGTGGGGTGGCATTCCTTGTTTGAAAGCTCTTGGAGTAATGCTAAGAAGAGACTGGGTGTTTCCGTGTTCCCTCCTGCCTCTCTCCTCAGCGGAGAGCATCTGGCGCACGGCCCTCGGCTGAGGCGACACGGACCAGGTCTGCTCAGGGACGAGCGCGTCGCCACAAAAGGGCGGCGCGGCGGGGACTCACCACACGGCACAGCCGCCTCAGAGGAGGAGAAGGATCGACGCGGGGTCCTTTTCCTCAGCGTCGCAGCTCTTAAGTAAACTTCAGTCGCAGGCACGCCCGGCTGGGCCTGTGACGGGAAGAGCCCAGCTTCCCCCTGGAGATCCAGGACGAGACGGTGTGGGACGGCGTCCAAGAGTTCCCGCCCGACCTCCGTCCCCCGACCTGCCGCAGGTGGCCCACGTGTGGGGACCCTGCCAGAGCCTCCCCCTCGGAAGGAAGAGGACGGGACGTTTCCTTTGCAGATCACTGATAGCTCATGCCTCGAGCACCCAGCAAACAAAGTTTAGTGGCTGCAGTGGCACCGGGGTCCCCGTGCGGCCTTGTCACAGGCTACACCCGCGGCACAGTCTACCCGCTCGAGGAGGACGTCACTGACAGTCTGCCCGCCCAGAGTCGCCCACGTCCCCTGCGAGTCCTTGCCGGCACCTGCTCCCTTGCAGCGGCGCCTGCAGGGCCGCCTCCGCCAAACCCCACACAGCGAAAGCCCGACTCCTGTGGGTCCCCACCTTGTCCCCCAGGGTCTGCCCGGTCTCAGTAAAGAGCAGCCCAGTCTTCCAGTCGCTCAAACCGAAACGGAGCCATCCAGTTCTACTGCGCCCGTGGCTGGCCGTCTCCAGTGCTGTGGGCCACCACCCTCCCTCGCTCTCGGCTGCAACGCTGTGCACGCCAGGTGACCCCAGCCTGCATCACCCCATCGTGTCCCAACCGCTCTGCCCGCTTCTTCCCTCGTCCTTCCGACTATTCTTTTTTTTTTTTGAGACAGAGTCTCGCTTTGTTGCCCAGGCTAGAGTGAGTGCCGTGGCGTCAGCCTAGCTCACAGCAACCTCAAACTCCTGGGCTCAAGGGATCCTGGTGCCTCAGTCTCCCGCATAGCTGGGACTACAGGCATGCGCCACCATGCCTGGCTAATTTTTTCTATATTATTTTAATTGACCGATTAATTTTCTTTCTGTTTTTAGTAGAGACGGGGTCTCGCTCTTGCTCAGGCTGGTTTCGAACTCCTGACCTTGAGCAGTCTGCCTGCTTCGCCCTCCCAGAGTGCTGGGATTACAGGAGGGAGCCACCACGCCCTGCCCCCCCTTGGGACTATTCTTGATACAGAGACCAGAGGGATCATGTTAAAAATTCAAGTCTGGTCACAGCTTTAATCAATGATTGCTTTCTCAGTAGGCTCAGCGGGCCTCCCTGCCTAGTATTTGAATCCATCTACTCATTTTTCCTGGACATCTCCCTACCTTACACGAATATCTCCATGTTTTCCTATTTTTATCTTGTTTCTCGTCTCCCTCTTCCAGGTCAGAATGTAAGCTCTGCAGAGGCAGGGATTTGGTCTGTTGTCCCTGCTATGTGCCCTGAGCCTAGAACAGTGCCTGGCACGTGGCACACCTTCAGTACTACTTGTTTGAATAAATGAATGAGTTAGGGAATAAAGGAATGAATAAAATTGCAAACCTCCCCCCCCAGACTTTATCATCCTCCAAGAAACTCCATAGTTTACATATCTATTTACCATCCAGTCTCCTTACTAGAATGCCGGTGCCGTAAGAGCCAGGATTTGTGTGTTCCTAGGTATGTCCTCACCACTGCGGAGAGTGCCTGGTCCTTGCGCTTAAATACATATTTATTGACCGAGTGAACTCTGTGATGTAAGAGTTAGTGTTTTTACAGATCACCAGGTTGACTTGGTAAGACTGGGCACAGTTTTCATGATCATTTACACAAGTAGCCCGCAGCAGAGTCAGGGCTAGAGTTTGAGTCCGTGCGACTCTAAGCCTGTGCTCACAGAGCAGCCCACCCGTTGGGACGTTTGAGGTGGTGTGAAAGGAAGGGTGGGAGTTGGGCATGACAGTTCCCTCTCTGCAGAGTCCTGCCCCTTCTCTTCCTCTCCCAGCCACCCACGATGAAGAGTGAACCGGGACCAGGATGTCCTTTCCTCTGCAAAGCCGGCTCTGCCTCCCCACGGGTCCTTGTCTTTCACTGTGACAACTCCCCCCCCCCCCCCCCCCCCCCCCCCCCCCCCCCCCCCCCCCCCCCGCACAGCTTGGCGTGCCGACTGCCTGTCTGTCCTGTGGTTTTCTCCACCAGGTCGCAAGGTCCGCACGGGCAGGGGCTGTCTCTGCCTTGTTCCCTGCAGGGCCACAGGCCTGCCTGACGGCCTGGTTCACACTGGGTGCAGGTGGGATCGGCTAGTTTAACGCAAGCGTGGAAGGAACACTCAGGCAGGTGACATAACTGAACGGGAATCAGAGAATTGGGCAGGGCAAGTGGTCCGTGCACCCGGGGCAGATGTTTCCGTGGGTCATCATGTGGGATGTGTCTAGAAAGGTGGGTTTATAAAGATCACAGAAAACACTGCCGGTTCTGGATTTAAATAACTTGTCTTTGGTAGGCTGTCTGGGAAACACTGACTCACAAAATACCTCTTTCAGGAGACTAATCTGATAGTGATCGTGTATTAAAAGGACAATGAGGAAGGCGGAGTCTGCCGCAGTAGCCTAAGGGTGGAAAAAGTCAATACTGTGTGCAGAAACTAAAATTTATTGTAAAATTAAAAAAAAAAAAAAAAGGTGAAAAACATTTCCCAACTTGAACAATGATGGTGACGGGGTCGGCATGGAGTAAACTGACTCGGGAAACATTCGGGAAGACCCAGCAGGACTCAGCACACACCTGGGGGTTGGAGACAAAGGACATGAGGGAGGGAAGCTCTGGGCTGCGCAGGACACAGGTGACTTTAAGGAAAAAAGGGAGACGTTGGAAAGAGGATATAATTGGATGGAACGAGAGCAAGTTTACCTTCAGGCACTTCGAGCTTGAAACATTCACAGAACATTCTAGTGGAAATGAACTGAATTGGGAATTTAAGACTAAAATTCAGGAGCGATGCCTTTCTACAAAGCCTCGGCCAGTCCGCAGCCTCTGTGACACCAGCTGGGTTAAAATGCACAGCCGTCCCTGCATGGCCAGGGTGGACACTGAGAGATTCTGAACGTTGTTGCAAGGGTCGTTTGACTTTCCAGAATCATTTAGTAATCTGCTGTTATTGAACGGGGCAAAACTCTGAGTAGGGTGGGGTGTGTTTTCTCATGTCTGCACCTGTGGAGCCCTGTGCTTTCTGTTATAATACGTGTGGCTGGAATGGCATTAGCCTGTGGGCATTCTGCAGACTGGTGACAAAAGACACACAAGGGAAGTTCGAGCAAATGTGTTAGTACAGAGATGAACACTTCCCTGGCAGTCTTTCTGGTTTGCACGTCACTGTTGTATACAAATCCACAAAATTTCCACCATCTGAAGACTCGAAGGAAGCTGCTGTGTTTAGCCAACAACTTACTAGGACTAAACTTGTTTATGATTTTCTCTCTACCAAAAATAGATAGGCAAGTTTTTAATTCTAGCTGCAATTTTTGAAAATACCTGACGCAGATGGAGCAAAATGTTAGTGTCTGTCCAACCTTGGTGGAGATGCACAGATATTTGTTACATTATTTTCTGTTCCCTTCTACGTGCTTGAAATATGGTATTTCATATTTTTTTTTAACTTTCAAAAAAGATGTGCAGAACAGAGTGGAAGACCGAGAGGCTCAGGCAAGTCTGGGAAGATGACCTGCAGAGGCGGCAGAGTGACCCCACTTCCTGAAGTCCCTGTCTTCTCCAAGAACAAAAGGCCACGGCGGTGACCGGCGTGTCCAAGGTCCTGGGATGGAGAGGGAGGCAGTGGTCCTTTTCTCAGGCTGTGGGTCCCACGATGTCTGTAACAGTCCTCCAAGGTCAGCCACCCGCTTGGGAGTCACAGTCCACTGCTGGGGGTCAGAAGTCCCCACGCTCCCATGTGCAGAATTACTTGCAACCCAAGCACAGTGACAGAGGAGCCTCCTTTATGTCCCCACATCCCCACATGGTGCTGGGGGCTCAGGCTTGGTGTCTAGGACAAGGTCCCGATGTCACTTAATACTATAGTGCTTTTCCGAACAAAACACCGCAGTACGTTGAGCCTCAGGGACCGCTGTTCTCCCTCCAAGGCCGTGTTTGTGCCTCAGTGACGTGGAGAAGGCGGGAAGAGCTCCCGGTGACAGTTCCTCTGACACCCCAAAGGTTTCCAGTAATCTGCTCCCTTGCCCCGGGCAAGTCGAGAGTCTCTTTCTGCAGACTCTTTTCTTTTTTTTTTTTTTTTTGAGACAGAGTCTCACTCCCTTTCCCTGAGTACAGTGCCATGGCATCAGCCTAGCGCACAGCAACCTCAAACTCCTGGGCTGAAGCCATCCTCCTGCCTCACCCTCCTGAGTAGCTGGGACTACAGGCATTGCCAATACCTGGCTAATTATTTTAAACATTTCTTATAGAGATGGGGTCTTACTATGTTGCTCAGGCCGGTCTCAAACTCCTGGCCTCAAGTGCAAGGTCTTTGAGCCTCCCAAAGTGCTGGGATTACAGGTGTGAGCCACCACACCCGGCCTTCTGCAGGCCCTTAACAGTCCCTCTATGACTGATGCTCCGGAAACACGGCATTTCCCAAAGCTGACGATCCTGTCCCTTCCGATGTCAGCGTCTCCATCCCTTCCGGCCTGTTGTGGAAGCACCACTGTCCCACAAGCATGAGCCACACCCACCGCCTGGTGGCCAGTGGGGCCACAGCCACGTGCCAGTGGGTCAGCTCTTCAGATCAAATAGACCCGTTGTCCCCCTGGGAATGTGTCCCAAGGACAGCCTGGGGCCTGTAGACTTCCGGAAGGAGAAGCAACTCTGACGGGGAGAAAGAGAGGATCTTTCCTTCAAGCCAGAACCGCAGGGGAAACCCTGTCCGATCAAGTGTCTTTTAATACACTGAAGCAGACCCGCGCCGGGCTCTGGAGCCTGCGCACACAGAGAGCATCTCATGCACAGCTCGCCCCGCTGGGATGGAGAAGCCCCCCTGGGTCCCACGAAAGGCTCCAGGGCTCCCACCCAGCGCCGGTGGGGAGGAAGGAAACCCACTTCTCCCGTGCCTGCTGATTGCAGCCTGCCTCCCAGGTGGCACAGTCCCGGCCTTCCCGCCGGGTCCAGCCTGTCCCATCCACCCGCCACTCACGGCTGATCCCCGCAACTCCCCTCCGCACAGTCAGGAACAGCGTCGGCACCCTCAGCTCTTCCCTCCTGCGCCTGTCCCTTCCCCACGAACACAAGCTGCTGGGCAGTCCCAGCCGCAGGCACCGCGCCGCGCTGATCACCGTGCCACGCTGATCACCGTGCCGTGCCGAGTCGCCAGGCTTTTCTGGAAGAAGTGAAATCTACCAGTCAGCCCTCCGAGCACCCCGAAACCAGCCCTGCTACAGTCTGCTCGATTCCGTCGCAGCACGTCAGCCCCACACTTCCTTCCGGAGATGAGAGGTCCGAGACAGTAAAAGCCACACTCGCTGGATCCCTGGTGTCCAGCTCCCTGGGGCCGCCCGCCCCGCCGCAACTCCTGGGCCTCAGGCTTCCAAGGCCGACATCGGGGAGTTCTGTCCAACCGAGGAGCCTGGGAAAGCACCACGCATCCCCACTCCTCCAGCAGCGTGACCCGCTGCTCTTCCCCGCATCTCTCTTCACGGGCGCCTTGTGCGGATACGTGGGCGTCCTCTTCCCCGTGGCCCAGCACGTGTCCTGGGTCTCACTGCTGTTGTGACTGGGGCCTGTCGCCGGCACAAACCAACCCCACGGTCTCCCATCCAAGTACTAACCAGGCCCAGCCCTGCTGGCCCCGAGTTCGGACGCACACAGGGTAGCTGGTCCGTAGACCATCTGACTGTCAGGACAACAGAGACATCTTCTCAGGGTCGCTGCTCCTTACTCCAGGGGCAGGGCACAGGGACAGAGCCCAAGCCAGGCCTGGCCATACGGAGAGCAGAAGAGGACACAGGGTCCCTCTGAAAAGTTTTAAAAAGTCTTCCTGGATTTAGGGGAGAACGAATGTGCAGCACCCGGCCTGCAGAGCACAGAGGAACGAGCCGGAGATGCGTTCTGTGAGCTCAACCAAAGCATTTACAGTCTTGGGCCGTGAGGTCGAAAGCACGTCCTATCCTCGCGCATGTTCATCACTTAGTCGTGGCTGAGGTTTCTCGTGCCGTTCACACAAACGGCCGAGTAGGAACACTGCTGGCAGCGTCAGGAGGACCCCGTAATCCAGCCTGGCCTGCCATCTGCGTCCCGCCCCGGTCGTAGGTTTTGGTGAGTAGCATTTGGGGGACAAAAAGAGGACGCCAGATCAAAATCAATGTTCGGACAAAACAATAGGAAGAAAAGACACAAGCACAGGTGAAATACCCAAAGGTTGTTATTTACAGATGCCTCAGGTTCTCGAAGCCCCTCCCGGCAGCTGTCCCTCCCAGACCGCGGGCAGCCCGGTAAAAACTGCCAGTTAAATCTTGGAGTGTCACAGGACTTGTAAACTGCATGGTCTGTTTACCATCAAATACAAACCAGAGCCTTTCTAAATTAAACCAACGCTCCCTTCCCTGAGTTTCGTCTTGTGCACGCGGGGCACAGAGAGTCTCGGCCTTCCTCTCCAACGCAAACCTCTCGGACACCGGCTCGTAGAAAGCGAACATGTGGGATCAACCACTGAGTGCCGTGCACATTTTTTCAAGTCCCTCCCGTGTGCAGTTCATCGGCGTGCAGCCCTCCCTCCCTGAGCTCCCAGCTCAAATTATACGACTCTAGTTTCTCTGGCCACGATTCAGAGGAAAGAGAAAGTGTGGAGGAAGGAGGAAAAGAGGGAATCGCCTAAGCATCGCCGCTAAAATTCTGGCGGTGTGGAACAGGATGGGCATTTGTTACAAAAACAGCCCTGACCACAGCAGGCTCGCAGGGCGGGGACGGGCCGAGCGCCACTTCCCAGCCACCGATGTCCGCTCCTCCCTACGACTTCTCTGCTAGGAGTGGCCGTGGTGATCACCCCGAGACGCTTCTGAGGCGGGAGGTCCCGGCTGTGTGGGTTCCTCTCTGCCCTCCTGCTTGGAAGGGCGAAAGGCAGCCCCTCACCCAGCTCTGGGTGTGTCTTGCTGTGTTCCCTAGCGGTCCCTAAGGTGGCCGAGAGGAGAATGACTCTGTCACATAAGGCGGTCACCGTTGAATCAGGATCTCCCAGGGCCCAGGGATTCCTTGGGAGCAACCGCGACACACGGGAACTTTCCAGGCGGCGGGAAATAGACCCTCATGGGTGACACCGTAATCCCTCAGCAGGTGCTGCCTTGGTGGCCTTTAAGTCACCGTGCCCCCGTCACCCTCTGGCATGCGGGATGAAGTGTCACTGCATTCGGGACGTGCCAGAGGGCACCCTCATTTGCACACGTGTCCCTGACGCCAGGCCTGACCAGCCATTTGAAGTAGGAACAGAGTGGTGACAGAGGGAAAACGGTGCTAATAAAAATTGCAGCACTTTAATGTCCAAAATGTCAAGAGTAGAGACGTTGCTTCCATCTCTCTTAAAACACCTCGAGATGAGGCTGGCCAGGGCCACGTCCCCCATGGGCCGGCGGGGGCAGGCAGGCCGCCTCTCTGAGCTGCCACCAGGGCCTCGCCGCCCCTGCTCCCCTGTGCTGCAGAGCGCCGCGGTCAGCTGGCGCAGTGCTGGGTGCCGGCGCCCTGTGCGCCTTGTGGTCTTCCCTGCCGTCTTCTAGCAGGACGTGCCCATCAGACGTGGCCGTGCCGTGACCCGCCAGAGTGGAAGCTTCAGAGTCCCCGTCCTCTCAGGCTCCTTCCAGCGCCCTAAGAGGAGCCCTGGCCACGTGCGTGCATTCGCTTTTGTGACGTTTCCGAAAGGAAGCTGTTTTAACTTCACATGGTTGTAGGGGACTGACATATATTTTCCTAGTTTAAGAATTAAAGTTAGTGAGTAATGTACGGGTTATGCCCAGAGTGTTTAAAAGTAATGTGCTCTGGACGAGGTCCTTGTGATAAACAGGGCTGTTGCCTAGAGGTGTAACAAAGGACCTGAGCTGCAAGTAGCAAGACCAGCCCCACCCCACGGCCTTGGGGGTCTGGAGGCCACATGATAAACACATTGTTCCTGTGATTGCTGCGTACACCCCATGAGATGGCTGGTTAGTCAATGACGGGTAAGACCCCTCAAGGGAGGGGCGACCTAAGCCAGGCACAGCTTCTGGGGGTCAGCCTAAGATCTTGGGGGTCACCCTAAGAGAAGCTGGGGATGAGAAATGCCCCCTGTGGCTTGCCTTGCCCGTCCTTGCTAATCTCAGTCCATGATCTATGCCTGGCACCTAGAGCAACTACCTGGAAACCTTGAGTCAGGGGATATTTGCTTCCCTAAGGCTACCGTATTCCAGAATTTATGGCCATTGCTGCCATGCCTGGGCGGTTACATACAAGGAACTAACTTTAATTATTTAGAGTATAAAAATAAAATTGACCTGGTGTATTATTACTCGGGTCAGCCATCTGTATGTGTGTCTGCATTTTTCTTTGTGTTCTAGGTTTGTGTTTTGTGTTCTGTGTTCATCCTCTGTCCTGTAAATGGGCCACGACACATGGTTACGACCATTCACACTCCACACTCACACCCTGCACTGGGGGCACGGACGTGGCCGTGAGCATCTCCGGGACTCGGCGCAGGGGAGTGGAGTCAGCGACCCACACAGTGGACCTGGTGGAAACGTTCCTCTGGTTCGCAGACACATATCTGTGTGAGGTGACAGCCTGTCATGCCATGTAGGGACGGCACAGTCCCGCAACCCAGGCGCCACCCGCCCGGCCCAGGCACGGAGGTGCAGGGCCAGACGCTGCGTGACGACGCGAGCATGACCAAAGCTCAGGGTGGCGGATGCAGCCGGAGCCGGGATGGGGAACATTCCCTCCAGTTTCACAGCTTCTGCATAAAGAGGACCCGACGGAAGTTCGCCCGGACGGAACAGCAGCCTCAGAGCGTTGAATGGCGTCGCCACAGAAACCGTCAAACTTCGCATAAGTAAGTTCCGATCAACCGTGCCGGTGAGAGATGGAAGCACTCTAATCTCTCTAGAGACAATGAAATTATAAAATTGTTTTCTTTAAAACATAGTTAGTATGCTGCCCGTGCCCCGTGTCACCTGCAGATGCAATGCACTCGCTTCTGGTCGTCAGCCAAGCCACTGATTAAAAAAAAAAAAAAAAAGAAAAGGGAAAAAAGCACAAATCTCTCCTTCGGCACAAAACTTCGGAGTCTTGTGGAAGACCAATAAAACCTTGCTCTGGATGAAAAAGAGTCAACTAATCAGCAACCTTTGGCCGTGACGTTTCAACCGGTAATAAACGTACCCAACTACCCCGTCCCCAACCCCTGTGGGGAGGGACCGGCCATTGCTTACGCAGCCCCTCACCTGCGCCCCCTTGCTCGCCAGAGAATCGCCTGCTGGGAGCTGAGCTCGGACTCAGGAGCCAGACCTGCAAAAACGCTGGGATTTAAGGACTCCATTGTTGCAGAGAGCGGGGACAGCTACCCACCTTTTCGGGGCGACACCAGGGTGAGTGAGTGGCGTCGCAGTGCAGACCGTGGTGTTTCTGACACCCGCGTCCATCTCAGTCACAGGCTCGCCGGCGGGACGCCCCCATCAGACGGGAGAGGGACCGGTCTGACGCGACGTGTTCTGACCCTGCGCTGGCTCTCCACGCGCACGCACGGCCCCCCCCACCCCCCGGGAGCCCGGACGCTGTCCCCAGCCTGCCCTGCAAGCCCCACCCAGCAGTCAGCTCCCCGGTCCGCCCTCCAACGAGTCTGCCTTCTCTCTCTTTCTGAAAATTAGAATTGCGTTTTTGCCCATCCGTGTGGCTCTGTTATTCTTCATAGCTCCTCAGAGACCACCCAAACCATCTCTCAGTCACATCCGCGATTCTTTCCACATCCTGGGATCCAATTTTCCTCACTATGAAAATATTCTCAGACAATCTTCTCATATGTCGGATTCGCTCTTCCTGGTTTGAAGAACGTTCTTCTTTGAGAAGACAGAAGCAAAGCAAGGGTTGAGGAATTCCATGTTGTGTTATTTTTGAATTCCACACCACCCGTTTACACTGCAGAATTTTTTTTTCTTTTTCTTTTTTTTGTAGACAGAGTCTCTCTGTGTCCCCCGGGCTAAAGTGCCGTGGTGTCGTCATGGCTCACAGCAACCTCCAACTCCTGGGCTCAAGGGATGCTCCTGCCTCAGCCTCCCGAGTAGCTGGGACTACAGGCGTGCGCCACCATGCCTGGCTAACTTTTTCTATTTTTAGTAGAGACGGGGTCTCGCTCTTGCTCAGGCTGGTCTCGAACTCCTAAGCTCAACCAATCCTCCTGCCTGGGCCTCCCAGAGTACTGGGAACACAGGCGTGAGCCGCCACGCCTGGAATTTCCTCAAAGCCTGTCCACAACCTGAAGACCAAGGCCAGGCTCAATCCCTCTGTCTGTAATGTCAAATATCTGAACCAAAGGCCCAAGTCCTCAAGCCCAAATACACTGATTATCTTAATCCAACTGGGCTGCCACAACAAAATGCCTTAGACTGGGTGATCTATAAAAGATGGAATCTCATTGCTCACAGCTGCGGGGCCGGAAACTCCACACCCATGCGCAGCAGAGGCAGCGTTGGGTGGGGGCGTCTGTGCCTCACAGGTGGCGCCTTCCTGCTGCTCTCGCTCGGCGGACGGGAAAAGGGAAACGGCCTCCCTGAGGCCTCTGTTACGAGGGCACCAGTCCCACTCATCAGGCCACTGCCCCCAACCTAGTCACCTCCCAAAGGCCCACCTCTTAATGCCAAATCCCTGGGCGTTAGATGTCAACCCACGAGTTTCAGAGGGACACAAACATTCGAACCATGGAGCTCTCCTTGTACTTAGCAAGTGCCTTGGGAATGTTGGTGGCATAAATCTAGCGAGCCCGTACCTTAACCCAGGCAAACCTTCTTGGCTTTTGAACCTGTTTGTCTCGCTTGATGTAGCTAACTTGTATTTGTCCAAAGAAAGCCTTGCCAGATTGTTCTGATTGTTTCTTAAGTTCACGAGTCTTAAAATCATAATATTAAGTTCACTTAATTTGTGTATAAATCTTCACTACTCAGTTTATGAAATATTCAGACCTTTAGAAATAGGGCTGGAGGGGCTGGGCGTGGTGGCTCACGCCTGTAATCCCAGCATTCTGGCAGGCCGAGGCGGGCAGATTGTTTGAGGTCAGGAGTTCGAAACCAGCCTGAGCGAGAGCGAGACCCCATCACTACCAAAAATAGAAAGAAATTAATTGACCAACTAAAATTATATAGAAAAAATTATCCGGGCATGGTGGTACATGCCTGTAGTCCCAGCTACTCAGGAGGGAGGCTGAGGCAGGAGGATCGCTTGAGCTCAGGAGTTTGAGGTTGCTGTGAGCTAGGCTGACGCCATGGCATTCATTCTAGCCTGGGCAACAGAGTGAGACTCTGTCTCAAAAAAAAAAAAGAAAGAAACAGGGCTGGAGGTTGAAGACGTGAAAATGTCCGAGAAAGGAAGAGGAGAGCAAACAGCACGAGGAGGCGGAGTGGGCGGAGAGGTGCGACAGCTTATGTTCACAGAGCTCGAATTTTTTTATATCTCCCGTAATTCCTACAAACCCCATGTAAGCTGCAAACCAGCGAGTTGAACTCGGCATTGCCGTCACTAAGGAGCAAGGTGCACACAGGGGTGAGGCGGGGAAGCTGCGTGGGCTCAGCCAGGCGGCAGGCAGAGACGGGGCAGGGGGCCAGGAGGAGGAGGAGGAGGAGGAGGAGGAGGAGGAGGAGGAGGAGGAGGAGGAGGAGGGGCAGGTGAGATCGCCGGGAGACGGGAACACGCAACACCTGGCCCGGCCCTGCCTGCCCACCGCTCTCTCCATGCCTGTGGGGAACGCCTTCCAAACATTTACTGTTTAGATCTAACACACGCACACGTTCAATACCCACTCAGTGGCTGCAACTGAGTGTTTCCCTTTTCTATTTGCTCAGACGAGTCCCCTGACGCGGCCACTCCCCAGACATCCCAGCTCAACCCGCAGCGCCCGCTCGGAAGGGGTTCCTGAGAGCCACGTGGTCCGACTGTACCCGGCAGCCTGGGCCGGCAGGTGGCTCAGAGGTATGGAGAGTTGGGATGTTTGGGGGACTGGACACTAGGAAGGGACCGGGCTCCTTGGTGGAGCTGAGACGTTCCCTGTGCCGTGGAGAAGCTGGTCCCAGACGCCACCCGCTAAAGCGCCACCCACAGGCCGTGCCCACAACGCCTCTTTTCCTTCTAGATTCCCATTGAAATGACCTGAGAAAACAACATGGAAACAAAAACAACCTACACGTTTTGCTGTAAATGATCCCAGGTGTTAAAAAAATCAACAACAAAAAACGCACACAGCTGTTAGGTGAGAGAGAGCCATTCGAGTACCAACAACTAAGGGAAATTCCTTTAGCATGGACTGTGGGAAAGAAGGGAGGGAAAGACGGGCCCACCAGGCACGACCCCCCTAGGGACCCAAGGCCCTGCCCGAGGCGGCCCGGTGGGGCTGCCAAGGAGTCTGGCAGGGACGGGTGGGGCAGCCGGCGCTGGGGCCGCTGCGCAATGGGAACAGGCCAACTGCCCCCACCCCATGCCTCTGACTCCTGGACGCTCACCAGGGCCTCACCATGGCCCTGGGCTCACGGAGGCCCTGGCCTCACCGCGGGCCCAGCCTCACCGGGGACCTGGGCTCACCGCGGGCCCAGCCTCACCGGGGATCTGGGCTCACCGCCGCCCCGGGCTCACCGCGGGCCTGGGCAAACTCACTGGATGCTGTGGACTTTCAGGGTTCAGGAGGACACCTGTCCCAGCCCAGGACGGCAGCTCCTGGAGAGCAGGTCCTCGGCAGTCTGGGGTCCGAGGCTGGTGAGAGCCCGCGGGAATGGTCCCGGCCTGCAGCGCCACGCAGCGCCGGGAGGCGTGGCTCTCACGAGACGCATGAACGCGTCCTCTGCAGCGCAGGGAGCTGGGGCCCGGGCGCAAGTGTCCTTGTGATGAGGGAGGCGACCGCCAACCTGCTGGGTGGGTCTCGCCGGGAGTGACGACGTCTTGGCAAGCAAGCCGGGTCCTGGGGAGCCGCTGCGCCCAGAGCTGCTGCGGACGGGCCGGCTCCAGCCTAAGGGGCGGGCAGGGACAGGGGACACAGAATCTGGGACAGGTGCCACCCGGCCATCCTGTTCTACTGAGAGCACCCGGCCACCCCCACGTCCTTGTTTGCGCCCACCGCAGGGAGCTGACAGGGACTGAAGGGTTCGCCCAGAGTCAGGTGCACAGGCCATGGCCTCCCTGCCTGACATGAAGGCAGAGTGAAGGTCTTTCACCCAAAGGCCCGGCCAGCGGGACTGGAAGAGATGAGGGTGCAATCGCTTCTGCGGGGGACACTGCCCCTCTCCTGAGTGTCCTTGGCCACCAGGCGTGCTTGGGGCTTTGTCTGGCTCTGGGCTCTGGGTGTGACTTGCCAACACCAGGCTCCGTGTGCGCCAGCTCCCCCCACCCGAACTGCATGCTGACCTGGGACCAAGCCGTCCGGACCCCCCCCAAGCTACAAGGAGAAGGGGGGGCATGTCGGCAAGATTGACCTCTGAACCCCCCCCACCCCGCCTCGCAGGGAGAGGGGCTCGAACGCCTGCTCTCTGGGGTGGAATGGGTCACGCCGTTCCCACCAGAAACCGTGAGACCCGAAGGGTGTGCCCCATACATATCGTCCGCCCTCCACCTCCTCCCATCCCGTGTGAGATGCCCAAGCAAGCACGTCCAAGCACGGCCTTTCTCCCACAGGCTGGCAGCAGAGGCCACACTAGCTAGAAGGACACATCTTCATCCTCATCACCAGATACGGGCGGGCTCGGGGGTCCCGGGCAGGGCTGGGCGCTGTTCTCACAGATGATCTGCCCCCACTCTGCACACGAGAAGTCACGGGAAACATCGCCATGCTTACACAGCAACTGCCACGCAGTGTGCAGTGAGATTTTTATGTGATTTTAAAGTCATCCTTTTTATGCGTCGATCCCCCTAGGAGCTGCTGGCGGGATTGGCACGTCACTGCACACGTTATAGCAAGAACAGAAATTTCATTCCAACCTTGATCGGGTTTGCAAGGTCTATGCATTCTCTTCCCAGAGAGGAATCGCTTTTTTTTTTAACAGAAGAGGGAAAAGGGTCGGGACGGCTGCCAAGGACTCCTTGGTTTGCTTCCAGAGCATTCTGAGCAGAATCTCCCAGAATGTCAGATGCTACGTCCCATTCCGGGATTCGGCTGGATTGTCAGTGTAGAAAGTTCTCGGTTCCGCTCCCTGCTGCAACAGAGGCTGCGGAATCTGCTTCTGGAAACTCCTCCCTTGGCCCCTTGACATATGACCTATCCTGACCTTCTCTTCCTGTCCTTGTCACAAAAAATAAATAAAACAAACAAACAAGTCCTGTGACAGTCCTTTTCACACAGCTGGTTCCCTGGGACGTTTCTCAACGGCAGCTCTTTCCTCCAAGGCACGGAGTTCGAGATCACCCAACTGGTATTTTTCTGCCACCCCACTTGAACTTCCATTCCATATTTTCGCCGGCCTGGAAGGCAGCTACAGTCTAAACGCCTGCTGTCGTTTCTAGCTCAGCGTTTCCAGTAGAAAACGTACCGTCTTGCCCTGGAATCACACTTCCCGCACGCCTCCCGCGTCCCCTTCCTGAGCCTCTGCCCCGTCACCTCGAGATGAAGCGCAGGTGCCACTTCTGTCCTCTCTCCTCTGTTTCCCGCATTCACCCGGCCGGCAGTCCCTACGGGCCCTTTTCTCTAAGATGGATCTTGCAGCTCCGGCCCTCCACGTCCTCGCCACCCTCCGCGGCGTGACCCTCCTGACCTCCGTAACGCTCACGTCACGTCTGATCTTCCCTGCACGTCACCCCTGGGTTAGGAACCTGCAGCAGCACCGCGGCAAAGCTCCTGCTCAGCTCTCGCGACGTGCTGCTGAGCGCCTGGCCTGCGCCGCCCACAGAACACGCGCTTCCCGCCTCGGTCCTGGGACTCCGTGTCCTCACGAAGCGCCTGCTGTCTGCTGCCGTCCTCGGCCCTGGCCCCAGCACGGCCTTTGCTTTCTCTGAGACCGTTCGGTGTTGGGGGCCGATTCTGGCGTTATGCCTCATACTAATCATTCGCTGCAGCCTGTGATGTGCGTGGGCCGCATGACGCAGCGGTAGCCGGCACTTTCTCCAGACTCGGTTGCTGCCTTGGGACCTACAAGAGGCCTGAGTTTCTGCACGTAAGCAAACGTGCCCAGCTCCCCCACGCAGGGCCCCCGTGGTGGGAGTCTGGAGGCCATAAAGAAGGACATTCCCAAGGTCCGGCCCCGTATGATGGTTGGTAGTCAATGACGGGTAAGATACCCGTCGGGGGGGGGCGACCTAAGACAGGCACAGCCGTGGGGGTCAGCCGCTGGCTGGGAGAGAGCTCGAGAGGTTCTTCTAATGGCTGCATTGTTTACTGGTGCTCATCTCGGCCTTGGTTTCTGAGTTATGTCCGGCGCTGGCGCCTCAACTAACCGTTTCGAGGTCTGAGACCGTGGGAAATTGTTCTCTCGTGAAAGAGCTCTGAAATTGACAGTTATCACCGCTATGCTCAGATGCTCACGCACAAGGAACTAACCTTGGGTCTGGAGGGTATAAAAATAAAGCGACCAGTGCATCGGGTGCTCGATCATTTCATTTCCGTGCGCGTCTGTGTCGATATTTTATGTTCTGTGTTCGTCCCCCATCCTGTAATCGGGCCAGGACAGTTCAGAGTCTCTCCATTCCTCACGGTCGGGGGCTCACAGCCTTTTCATCTCCAGCGTGCTCCTGTCCTCCTTGACCGTCCCTCCGCTGAGCTCACGGCGGACTTGCCATCTCCACCTCAAGTCACCAGCGCACCGTGCCGTCTCCAGTACTTCCTGTGCTGTTGACTCCGTGCCTTCTCCCCAACCGGACCTGAGGGCAGGGGCGCCGTCTCTGCTTTCTTCCTGCCTCTCCTCCTCTCCTCTTGCTGTCCCGTTTGCTCTCCCGGATCCCACATCTTCTCTCTTTGCATTGTACGTGTTTGCGTAAGCCCTCCCCAGACACTGACGTCATAAAAAGGCGTTTCTTCTGTGTCTCCCACAGTACCCGATGTCGTGTTGGCCAAACACCTAGTGGGCTGTGGGAACCCACTCGATAAATATGTACTCGAGTTTGAAATATGGCAGGACACATGTGTGTGGATTTCAGGTAAACAGAAAGTATGTTTCAGCTCTTTTAAGAGTCTGAATCTCAATGGCATCGTTGAAGTCTCCCACTCACCCCAGTTTAGCTGTGACGTCTTCCATCATAACCCAGAACCCTGATTACAATGACTTGATACAACTAAACTAAAGAGAGAGAGAAAACGAAAAAACAAACCAAAAGGACAGGCCGGGCATGGCGGCTCACGCCTGTGATCCCAGCACCCCGGGAGGCTGAGGCGAGAGGATCGCTTAAGGCCAGGAGTTCAAGACCAGCCTGAGCAATACGGCACGATCCGAACTGTACAAAAAAAATAAAAAATTAGCTGAGCTGGCAGTGCACACCTGCAGTCCCTGCTACTCCAGAGAGTGAGGCGTAGGGATCACTTGAGCCCAGCAGTTCGAGGCTGCAGTGACCGCACTCCAGCCTGGGCGACAGAGCAAGACTCTGTCTTAACAACAACAAAAAGCTCCCCCAAACAAACAAAAACAACCACCCACAATGGCTTTTCAAATGGAAATTTATGAGCTGGTGACACTCCAATTCTGGAAGAGGAAATGGAACATTCTGCCGGGCTCCAGGCTCCCTTGCCCGATGCCTGCACTGCAGGGGCAGGAGAGACGCGGGGCGGGCAGGGGTGGAGACGTGGGGCGAGAAGAGGCAGGAGAGACGCGGGGCGGGCAGGGGTGGAGACGTGGGGCGAGAAGGGGCAGGAG
>VSMD01059900.1:0-18205 GCA_008750895.1 Mirza zaza
TTAAATTGCAATCCACAGATAGTAAAGTCGAGAGGATATTAAATTCTATAAATAAGTGATCTAAGAGATCAAAGTTCAAAATTCTGTGTTAAAACTGAAGTTCAAAGGCCATTCCCCCAAACTTACTATTCAGCTGATTAGTCTCAGTGTGGGGGGCTCTGGGCACAGTGGGAGGGGAAGACTCTTGAAGCATCTGTCGCCTGGGCTGTTTTTTCAGAAAGAGTGTGGTTCTTTGAGGACCTCCAAGATCATATTAGTTCAACACCAAATTTCTTACTTTCTAGAGAACCAGAAAGTTAACAAGATACACAAGATTTCTATAGCACTGGCTTCATATCCACCATTTTAGAAAGCAAGATAATACCCAACCCCACTAAAGCTGTCATCCTCAGCAAAATTATATCTCAAAAACTAAGTTTAAAATGCTGGCAAATATCATTACAGACACATCAATGTGTTTGAATAAAAGAATAGATGAAATTCTTGGTTTCAGCCTCTCCAAATGCCAGCCGGTTGATGCTGGTTGCCTGGACTCCATGGCCTATCAACTTAAATTCAACTGACAGAAGATTCTCAGAAGGAAAGAAGTTCCTTTTGGCACTCTGCATTTACCGTAATTGGGGAGAAAAATCCATTTCTGGCCACTGTCTCCATCCCTAGGGAGGGGCACTGGGGACATTGCTGTCTTCCTATACAGTTTGGAAATGGGCAACAATGACGGCCCCAGCCACCAGGTCTTGTTTGGGTGTGTGACATTCTCCTCCTCATATTGGAAACCTCTCAATTGCCGGTTTCTTTTGAGCCCTGTTTTTCTGTCCCTCCAGGGGTGCACTGAATAGGTTGTGTCTGATGACGTATCAGCTGCCATTTCTGGTGGCAAGTAGGCAGAATCCTGAGGAACAAGAAACCTGCCTTTTTAGAGAAATAGAATTTTCAATCCAGAGCCAAATTTTGACCAGATTTTCAGGGGTGTCTGTGACAGGTGGGGGTAAGCAGTTGTGGATAATTGTTGAGCCTGGGGACAAGCCACATAAATTTAAGAGTTCTTCGTTGTTCCCTCTCTGAAAATGCAGAATGGGATTTGCATTTGTGCACTCCTAGTGTACCCTACCTAGACCCAAAGCAAACACTTTCACTCTAAACCTCCCGGGACTCTGTTGTACCCAAGACTCGGTTGTCTGGCAGTTTAAATGAAGACAAATATTATTTTGTCTATCAACACGCAAAGGTCCTTCAACACTCCTTTTCCCTGCCATCAAATCCTTGCATGAGTTGTACCTATTCAGGAAAAGGTGCTTTTACTTGCAGGATTCATTCTAGATTTCCTAATGGCCTAGCAAGACAGGCACTTGGGCCTGGCTTGAGCTTGACTTCACAGGAATAAAGAAATAGATTATTCCTTCATGCTTCCATGGGGGGACTGGGAATGACACTTCTCATGCGAGATGTAGAGCCAAAGGGTGCAGGGTTATGAAAGAGGAGATGGGGTAGAGGTTGGGGCAGAGGATGGCGGCTCTTGCTCATAACTGCGGGTTGGGCAGGGTGTGCGTTGAGGGAGGTACTAAAAGCTCCTCTGTCTGGATGCGCAGGGAATTTTACCTTTCTGGGCTCTGCTCTACATTCTCAGGGTAAACTGCTTCTCCCTGCCTCCCCCTGCCATCTCCTTGGCATCTGCAGGAAGTAAGGGAGCCCCACCCCTACTCTCTCACCTCCCCACGCTGCCTCACCACCGCTCTCAGCCTGGAGACCGATGTGAGTTAAGCGTTGGTCAGACACAAGAAACCTGCCATTCCTCACCCCCAGGCTCCGTTCCATGTTCTCCCTTCTGGGTTCCGGCAGAGCCTCCAGCCAGACTCCCAGCCCCCTCTTTCAGGAAGCCCTTTCCCGTCCATTGTCTATTTAGACTGATGGTCTAAAAACAGGAGTCAGATCATGTCACTTCTTTTCTCAGATACCTCCAAAATCTCCCCAGTCCTTTCAGGCTAAATGACAAACTCTTTACCATGATCTCCGGGCCTGACGCCATCTGCTCCCTTCCCACCCCCCAAACCTCTCTGGCTTCCTCCTGCTCCTCTTCTGTCATCCTGGCTTCTTTCCTAGTCTTCCAGTGTGCCAGCCTCGCTCTCGCCTGGGGCCTTTGCTTGGCGCAGAGTCTATTTTCTATGACTAGAAACCGCTTCCCCCAGATATCCTCTTGCCTGTCTCCCTCACCTCCTTCATTTTTGCTCTTAAGTTATCTTCTCAGAGAACCCATCATGACCACCCTAATTAAAATTGCCATTTCCCCCTGTGGTGTCCAGAATAATGAATCCCCAAAGATGTCTGCATCCTAATCCCCTAAATCTGTGGATATGTTATAAGACATGGCAAAAAGAACTTTGCAGATGTGATTAGGTTAGGAGTGTTGAGCTGTGGAGATTATTCTGGGTTATCTGGATGAGTTCAATGTCATCACAAAGATTCTTATAGGAGGGAGGCCTGAGGGTGAAGGTCAGAGAATAGAGGATGTCAGAAGCAGAGGTGGAACTGATGTGAGGGCTGGAAGGGGCCACAAACCCAGGAGCGTGGGCTGCCTCTGGACACTGGAAAAGGTAAGGATACGGATTCTCCTCTGGAGCCTCCAGAAAAAATGTAATTCTGCTGACGCTTTGATTTTAGCCCAGTGAAACCCATTTTGTGATTCTGACCTACAGGACTATAAGATGATGAATTTGTGTTATTTTAAGCCAAATTTATGATAATGGGTCATAGTAGCAATAGAAACTAATATGGAATTAATATAAACTAATATAAATATAAACCAGCATAGAAATTAATACAACCCCCCACCCCTACCATCCCCACCCCCTCACCTGTTTAGTTTTCTTCATCATACTTATCACCATATCACTTGCTAAATATTTTGCTTATTTATTTTGTTTATTTTTGTCTCTGGCCACTAGAATATCAGCTCCATAAAGGCAGAGTTTTGTGTGTATTTGTTATTAATCCCCGATATCTATAACAGAACTAGCCATATACTAGACCCTCAATAATGATTTGCCAACTGGAAGGGTGTATTTGTTTTTTAAGATCCTACCACATCCTTAGGTTTTTTCTTTTTTTAATAGCTTTTTTTTTTTTTTAACATTTTGGTAAAAGTGACTTTTTCTTCCTTATAATAAAAAATTCCTTTCTACAGTTTCAATCTTTCAAATATAAAATGATTAGTAGTGTTCCACATTTTTATACAAAGTTGATTTCGATGAATATTAGCAGTTTTATTTACAAAACTCACTTCCACATTTTAAATGTTTGAAATAGAAAAAAAAATTCACATGTAAGATTTTTTTAAAAAGAGACTCATGTTTCAAAAGCATTAGTAAATTCAGAAATTATGCTCTTACCTAATAAAGAAAGCAATCTTTAAATTCCTGGCCAAATACCAATTTGCTGAAGTCATACGGCTTCAAATCTAAGGACTTTAAGTCTTTTAGTGAGAATTCCAAAATATGTTTTTCATAGATTTAGGGGAAGTAAATCATCATAGAATAACTCCCTCCCTTCCTCCATGTCTCCTTGCTACTGTAGCTTTTTCTCCATTTCAAATAGAGCAAATGACAAAATGTGCTCTGTTCTAATTTTTATGAAATCTATCATGTTGTATTTTATCATTATGACCCTGAGTTCCAGGCTGGGTTTATGATATTCCACTTCCTGCCTATGCAATTGAGGAATATTACTTTTTCCTCTCACCTTTGGAAAGAAGGTGGGTAGCACTGTAGTCCAAGGCTCCTGGGGTTGTCATGGGCTCTGCATGTTACATGGCATTAAAGAAGCAGTTGCCTGCGCAGGCATTCTTTGAATAAACTTAAGAATATTTATTAAGCACCTATTTTGTGCAAGGTGCTAGAGGTACAAAGAGTAGTCTTTAATCACCTTGAGCTTTTAATCTGGGGAATATCTTCCATCCTGCTTTCAGGGTACCAAGTATCAGAGCTTAT
Source organism: Mirza zaza (assembly GCA_008750895.1). Lineage (NCBI taxonomy): Eukaryota > Metazoa > Chordata > Mammalia > Primates > Cheirogaleidae > Mirza > Mirza zaza. The sequence goes on from VSMD01059900.1 coordinate 3,984, forward strand.
TGCTGTATAACAAATTCCAACAGGCAATGGGGAAAATGTAGGAGTAAACTATTCTTTCTCTTCATTTAAGATATGAAGAAAACATCTTCTTAGTAGAAAATCTTTATGTTTTAGAAAATAACTCTTTGGCCTTTTTCACAGAAAAAAAATACACACTTCCAGTTTAAGACAGTGATTTGAGCATATAGGTTTGAATGCTCCCCTTCCCCAAATAACCCTGAAAATGTAGGGGACTCTCTGAAGCATTGTTGAGGCCAGGACAAGAGGTCATCAGACTGAATTGAATTCATGGAAGACACTATGTGACAGATTGGGTTGAGTAATGAGTCAAACCTGATTTATCGCACAAGAAGAAGCCAGGCACACAAGTAGGTGGAAGAACCTACTAGTACCTTCTACGCCAGAGGAACAGGGTCTGGAGAAAAGAGTGGGCTTTGGGAGGCCTTTGAGGTGCAAATATCTGTGCCACTGGTCACAGCTCACACAGAGCACGATTCCTACTATGGCTCTTAAATTATTGGAGCTCACAGTTGATGTAGGGGGTCATTTCTAGGCAAAAAGCCAGGCTCCCCTTGCTGGGTCCCAGTGAGGCAGTTGTGCCAGGTAGAAAAGGGAAGTGCTGCTCCAACAAGCCACCTGCCACAACAAAGGACACAGGGCATTCTCCCAAATGGAGGGGAGCTCTCAGGTGTAATAGCCTTTGCTTGCAGCTGGGAGTTCCCTTCCTAGTCCACAAGCTGGTGTTACAGGTGGACTTGCAATTTCTGATGACAGCATTTGAACCCACAGTGATGGAGAAGCCCCTATCTGCTAGTGTAACGACAAGTGAGTAGAGATAAATCACAGGACACATAGGTGAGAATGCTCAGCTGTCAGAAGGAGAGGACCGTTATAAGAAAAGATGCTCTTATGAGACAGTGATGATAAAAAATAGGATTAAAAGATCTGAAAGCTTATCCTACACAATTGATTAAATAAATTAAAGTGCCACATTGCCATAAAAAGGCAGCCATTAAAAAGATGATTAGAAATATTTATTGGCGTGGAACAATTTTCACAATATATTGCTAAGTTTAAAAGGGAGAGATAAAGAGAGAGAGAGAGAGAGAGAGGGAAACCAGGTAAGAGTATAAAATAAATGCACTGTGTGTGTGTGTGTGGATGGGGGGAGGGCGGGAGCAAGAGTTGGCAGTGATAGGAAGATAAATATTAAAAAAATTATATACTAAAATAGTAGGCAAAAAATTAATATATTCTAGAATATGATATTACGATGACTTTATGATCTTTTTAATAATGTATTTTTTTAACTTTTTGGGAAAAAATGAACATAAATGGACATGTTTTTCTTAAAGTAAGTATTATTTCTTAGAAAGCTGACTCCCCCAAAAGGCCCCAGACTGAAACAATTTTATGGATGAATTCTTAATACTTAACCAAGAGATGGGTAATTTGCATTCTGTGTAAAATATTCTACAATCCAGTAAAACACGAAAAGTGCACCAATTTATTTTATGAAACTATCCTATTTCTGTATGTCCAAGCCTAACAAAGAGAGCTAGGAAAAAAATCAACCATGTGCCAATTTCAGTTGCAAATACCAATCAAAATTTTGAAAACAATAATAATAACTTGTTTTTAGTATTCTCCTATAAGAACAATGCCATGGCCAAGTAAGGTTTAATCTAAAAATGCCAACATGCTTCAATACTAGCATGTTTTTTAATAAAACTTTTTAGCAGATTGAAAAAAATAAACCACGACCTTAGAGATGCCTGAACTTATGACAAAAAAGAGCAAGAGGAAATGGCTTTCATTGCAATCTTGTACTTTTCTGGGGTAGCACATTCGGTGGAGAAGAAGGACCCTGTCATAACTAGTCCCCAACAAGGATAGTGTTGCCAGCTATAGAATGATGGGCTGGGAGGCTGCCACAACTACCAAGAAGAAGAGACCTCTCCTCAAGAGTGACACCTCCAAATGTTGTACACACTCTCTGAAATGACTAAATAAAGCAACAACAACAACAACGAAAATCTGCGTTTTACCCTACTATCCCCCTCCTGACCCTGAAAGACTTGTGCAAGGATTTATATAATCTCTGGAAAAATCTTTTATCAAACAAACAGTGCAAGAAATAGAAGAAAACTTTAGAAAATATGCAATTCATTGTATTACTGAAAACCGTGAGGACATTTGATTTAGATCAAGATGCGAAGTCAGGAAACATTTCCTAGAGGTGAAAAAATGTTATTTTAAAAATGCGATAGAAGCAGTGAATAGCAGATTCTAAAAGATAGGCATAAAACCAGTGAATTGGAAGACAATTCAGAAAATTCCCCCAGCACTGAGAGAATAATAAAGAAATAAATAGGATGAGAGAAGAGACAACAGACTTGGAAGAGAGATCTGGGTAGTTCGGTATATGCATGAGGACTTTCAGAAGGAGATGATGGAAACACACCTGAGTTAGTAAAGATGTGGTCTTCATGGCAAAAGGACTAGGGGAAATGCCAGGCTAATTAACTAGCAAACCCCACACATGGTCATAAACATAGTATTTCTGAGCTTCAAAGACAAAGGAAATTCTTTAAATGGAAAGCTAAAGGTATCTTGACATGAAACTGCAGAGGCAGAACACATTGCCATGGGAAGGACCCCAGCACCAGGGGAGTGTGGGTGTTGGAGGTCAGAAGCAGAGTTTGATATGTACAAAGCTGACATGAATCTGTGAATAGTTTCAGAATTCCAAATATTCCATTCTGTGTGAAAGAAACTAGATTGTGCTTTTCCAAAACATGACAAAGATCCAAAAGTGGTGAAATTAAAAGTAATCTTTGAAACTGTTAATAATAAGAAACAAATTTTGATCAAGTAGGCTTTGAGAATCCTCTTAGACTTCTCTGTATAGAAAAAGCCGTCACAAAATTGTTATTTGGAGAGGTGACTAAAGAAGATCCAACAAAAAATGTGGAAAAATTATGTATTACAAAAGTATACTGGGCAATTCATTAATATAAATAGTATATTATTTGTCTGGATGTTGTGACTTTTGTGAATATTCTCATGTTTTAAGATTGTGCAATTTGTTGTTATTTCTAATTCAAATAAGAATTTATATTCATACTTAATTTTTTTATTCACGGTATGGTTTACAGACAGTAAATCATAGTCGTGTATTTGTCTTAAATATAAACTGCAAAATTGTCTAAGTTTCAGGCCCCGGCAAATGGAATCCCTTCCTTGTATATAACCCAGGTAACATTCCTGTATTTCTTCATCCAGCCAAGAACTAAATCAACAGAAAGAAATAAAAACTTTAAAAGGGGAAGAAGATTAAAAACTAAAAAGATTCTGGGTGATATCAAGATTGGAAAACATATTAACTGTCTAAGTAATTGTTAATATAGTTATAAAACCTGTTATAAATGTAAAAAGTGACTCCTGAAAGAGAAAAATAATATAAAAACTGGTTATCAAAGATAAGAGATATTGGATCATTTTTATGAAATGTGGGATGAAGTGGGAGGAGACATGAAAAGAAAGCTATGTTTCTCATATTCCATAAACTTTGGATTTATAATCTACTTATGATGGCATATGGTTTTGTTGGTTGACATAAAATGAGCATAGTATTCTAAAGGTGAACTAGCTGGTGTCTCGTAAGCACTCACAACCCACTACGGACACCAGTCCTAACACCCCACATGGGCATCCCGGTACATGAAGAAGAAACACTATTGTGAACATAAATGATAATCATTGGTAGAAAAAAGTAAGAAATTGCAATTCTAAATCATTAAATTCCTTAGCTTTTTTTAAAGTGAACTTTTTATCTTCAATTAACATCAAGTCATTCTTCACTGAGAATATTGAATTTGCGAAAAAATTAACTATTAATTGGATAAAAAAAAGAGTCTATCTTTGCCTTGCCATCATCAAGCTAAGGCAAATATAGATTATAGGGACTCATTATTTCCCACATTGGATTGTTAGAATACCAGTGCTCAAAACATTACAGCTTCAAAGCTTCTGGTGCCTTCAACGTTGGCTTCAAAGAGAGCAATTACAGTATATTTTTGTGACCTTTTGAAGGGTTGGTCTCACTTTCTTTTCTTCACTCCAGGAAAGAAAGCAAAGTCCTTTTGAAAAAAAAAATCATACTTACCATCTATCACTGCCTTGATTTGGTTTTTTCCATGACAGGTTCATTGGTTTTTTTTAAAAAAAAAATATTTGCTAAAATAAGCAAAGACCACCCTCCCCTCACCTCCAAAAAAAAAGAAAGAAAAAAAACAAAAAAACACACAAAAACTCCCAAACTTCAAACAACACTATTTCCTGGGAAATGTTAACTAATGTATGCATTTGTCATATAAAAAATGTTGGAATTATAATTGGAAAATCAGTGAAAGACTTGGAACTTTGAAACAGTGAGTTTTTTCCTCTACAAGCTATGAATTTTATTTAGTATCGAGGACCTCTAATTCTATATTATATTTCTTTATTTGTTAGCAGTTATAGAAAACACAAGTATAGAAATACATCCTACCTTCTACTAAACCTGGAATCTCAGGTCAGCATTTGATCACTTGTAGGTTATTGCCATAGAGTTGACGTCCCAGTTATTCATCTGTCTGAGCATGACAGTGGTATGGTTTCCCTTTTTTCACTTAATTATAAACAGTAGCTACTAAGTTCCAGTTCACTTGCTGGCTATAGGTGTGTGTGTGGTGTGCGTGTATCCAGTCTGTTCCCGTGCACAAAATTTTCCAGTAACTTAAGAGTGTTATACCAAGGCAAATGTTTCCAGCATCCAAAATAAATTTTTCATGGGCCTGTCATTTTTTTGGCCTTTGCTTAGGAATAGTTTAGTTCAGTTGCTTGGGTACAGTTGATTGAATACAGTTGCAACAACTAATCAAAATCTGTTACAAGTCAGGGGCACTCGAAATCTGTACTCTCTTGTCTTCACTATGATGCATTATTTTAGACCCAGAGTTTAGCACCTGTATGAATCCTCTCTTGGTTGGAAGGCTTGACTAATAATGATGAGCAGGATGAGCAGAGCATTACTCACTTTGAACTAAAGAAAAGTTTATTAAAAATATAATGTTCTATATAAAAGTGACAGAAACAGATTTCTTTCTCTCGTGTGGTTGAAAATAGGTAAGGCTGCCTTGTTTTGGGGCTTCCTGTCAATGGTTGAGTTTGTGTGGTGGAGGGCCCGGCAGAAAGTTGGAGGTTCAGGGGAGTGAGAGGTCAGGGTATTTATTTTCCCATCTTCCTGCCTGCTGGGTCACTGAGGATTGGCTCTGTTGCCCTGCCAAAGGCCAGAGCCCCTGTCAGGGAACCCCTCCATGCAGCTTTCTGTCTGGGTTCTCGTACTCTCTCCTCCCTTTGTATTTCCAGACCAAGGGCTGGGAACAGCTTCCTTCTGTTGACACTCTCAGGGTACTATACCCTGCCTTCTTGCTTCTGTGTAAAAAGTGGTTTTAATTAATCTCACCTCAAATTTTCCAATGAAACTGCTTTCTGTTTTTTTGCTAGGTCCTTGGGGAAGGTAGTAATTTTAAATAAAACAAGGCATTTGGCCAATCCTAATGACAAGTGAGAGAGAATAAAGGAGCCCTGGAACACTGATGAGATTTCTGCACAATTCTTTCCCCTCCCAACTCCATTTGACCATCCTGACCCTCTCTTCTTTCTTCTGGTCCCAGTTTCCTCGGGACTGACTGAATCCTTTCATTTCCATTGTTTATGGAATCTTCTCTACCTTGGATTAAGTCCCATTTTCTAGACATATCACTCTCTCCCACCTCCTGAAAGTCTCATCAATCTTCATCTCTTATGCTTCACTCTTTCAGAATATCAATAATAATTAATGATTAAATACGAAATAAATTTGATATACTAATCTATGTTAAGGTACAAATATCTAATAATGCCTTAATCATGTGTAGCACTACATGGAGTATTGACTTTAAAAGCAAAAATGACTTATTCCAGATTATGTGGCATAAATAAAGGAGTAAGTCTCTACTGGTGAGAATGTCATGCGTGAAGGCAAAAGAGTTTTATTGGGAACATACTACGAGGCACCAAATGCAACTCTAAGGACACTCAATAAGACTCTTGTCAGCTCTACCTGGATGTCAGGTTTGCAGAGACGCTGAGTGGTAAGTTTAATGTTAAGGACTATGCCAAAATGAGACCATTTCTCTTCTTAGTGAAATAGATAAAAGGAAAGAAGAATGAATATTGGAAAATTTGATGTAAGAAATGAATAGCTACTATAATAATTCTTTCTAGACATGAACAGTTTCTATTTAGATATAGTCTTGGCATGATTTAACGTGTCAGAACTTAAGCAGAAATCTGAAGAGTACAAAACTTGATGTATTTTGGATAAAGTTAGGAACTGCTGTATGATTTGGACCATTTCCAGAGTCATGTTTCTTTTTGTTCTTCTGACATGAAACTTTGGGGTGTCATTAATTCCAAGACCCCAATTTCTGACAGTTTGCTCTATCATGTGTTTGATTCCATCAATTCAGCACTCAGATGTGTTTTGCACACCATTTCCTAAGAGGTTCTGCTGGTAATGCCTTCCAATTCAAACCTAGAAATTAATAAACAAACCTGACTTTGTCATATTCACTTTAATCCACTTCAATTAGAGCATGCATGTATTCTGCATAGCAAAACTTTATTAAAATGCTTCGTATCAATTCATTTTCATGGGGAAGGCTCAGTCCTATCCTTCCAGCATCTAAATCTGATTTCTGGTACCCTAAACCCTAAGTCTATCGGCTGGCAGAGAAATGGGACTTGGAAAGCAGCTGGGTCTCAACTTCAGGGACAGAGTCCTAGAGGATATTGAGGGCCTAAGTCAGAGGGAGGCTTACAGGAGAGAAGCTTTAAAAAAGCACCACCCTTTGACAACCCACCCTACACCTTTGCTAAAGACCTCATGTACTGACCATTGAGATTTCCGTTGACTAATTTACACTGCTTCTTTTAATATTCACCGTTCATCTAACCATTTTTTTTTAATTGCCTACCAAATGCCAGCCACTGTTCTAGGTGCTGGGGATGCATCAGTGAGAAAAACTAGATCAAATATTTCTGCCTTAGAGTGGGTAATGGCCAGGGAGATAGACTGCAAGCAATAAATATAATAAATTGTAGGCTATATAGTGAGATAGAGAATGGTAAGTGTTGGCTGAAAAGACATAGAGCTGGGTAAGAGAATCAGGAATTTGGGAAGTTGTAATTTATATCGAGTGGGCTCATTGAGTGGGTGACATTTGAGCAAGGACTTGGAGGGAATGAGACATGGAGTTACCTTTTTAACAGTTACATCCACTTGTTAAAGCAGCTTTGTCCAAGTAAAATATGCAAACAGCGTAGGTCATTTACAATTTTGTGGTAGCCATATTTTAAAAAGTAAAAAGAAATAGACAAATTTATTTTAATAAAATATCTTATATAACCCAACATCCAAAATACCATTTTAGCATGCAATAAGAATCTAAAAAAAATATTAGATATGGTGCATTTTTTCCATACTAAGTCTTTGACATGTGATGTGTATTTTATAATTAAAGCACATCTCAATTTAGACTAGTCACATTTCAAATGCTAAATGGCCATGCATGGTCACTGGCTACTATATTGGACAGTATAACCTTAAAGAGTGTTGAAAAAATGCCACTTTTAAAGAACTTGCTCAAGAGGAGTGAGTGGTCCCTTTCTCTCCCACCCTTCAAACTAGTTGGGGAGTGCTCGTGGGCAGTGGAGAGGAGGCAAGCTTAATTTGGGGTGAAGGAGAAACTTATTGCAAACAAAACATTAAAGAATTTTCTTTCTGTTTTAGTTCAATAAGTATAATCAATATCATTGCTTTTGTATTAGCAATGTGACATAAATAGTCATGTTTAATGCTCAGACATTTGTCTACGTCTTCCACAAAAGCCTTCTTCTCTTTTAGGAATTGTCTCACTGAGAGACTGGTTTTGTTGGATTATCAATTCAAGATCAATCCCTTATTTGTAGTATGCTGTACGTTTGCTGAAGATGAAGCGGATAACCTCAAACTAGAGGTTGAGAATATAAATAGCGGCTTTAAAGGATGTAATTGTACTCTGGATGCCAGGGTTCTAATACCATGCCTACTAGATATTAAGTTCAGCAAGAATGAGGAAGAAATAAACCACTTATTAATGCCATTTTTGTAGTTCCTAGCAATCAAGTATGAGGAACAGCTGTTACTAGTTTTTCTCTTCCCAAGTAGATTTTAAGTCCCCAAGAATAAGAACCATGTCTTTGTTATTTTCTCTTTTCTTTTGTATCCTCCATAGAGGGTAGCGATGAGTTGATACTTAATAAATATTTATAGATTACTACGGGGGTTGGAAAACTTTTTCTGTAAGGCTCAGATAATAAATATTTTAGTCTTTGAGGGCCAAGCTATTTCTGTCACAGCTACCCTATTCTGTTGTAGCACAAAAAAACCCATAGACAGTATGTAACCAGTAGGCATAGATGTGTGCCAATAAAACTTTATTTATGGATACAAATGTGAATTTCATACAATTTCTACATGTCACAAAATATGTTCCTCCTTTGAGTTTTTTCAACTATTTAAAATGTAAAAAATAATTGCTAGTTTGGGCTGTGTGAAAAGAGGCAAGGAAGGGGCTTGGCATGGTGACTTACACCTATAATCTCGGCACATTGGGAGGCAGATCTCTTGAGACCAGGAGTTTGAGACCAGCCTGGGCAACATATCAAGACCCTGTCTCTATAAAAAATAAATTTAAAAAATTAGCTGGGTGTGGCTGTGCACACTTGTGGTCCTAGCTACTTGGGAGGCTGAGGCAGGAGGATTGCCTGAGCTCAGAAATTGTTGGCTGCAGTGAGCTATGATTGTGCCACTGTACTCTAGCTTTGGCAGTAGAGCAAGACTCTATCTCCAAAAAAAAAAAAATAATCAGTCAATGGCCTGGATTTGGTGCAGGAGCTATATAGCGTGCCACTGACTGGCTTACATTATTCTCATTTTTTTGTTCTGCCTTTTTTGTTGTTGTTGTTCCCTTGCCTCCTTGTTACCTAAATCTCTTTCCTTGCTTCTTTTTGACCATTCTTCAACTCATTGCCAATTCTCTTATACCCTTCCTTCCTCCCTATTCTTCCTTCTCTTTTCTTTCTTTCCTATCTCCAAATGTTATGACCATTTTTTTTTTCTATTTACCTAAGCATTGTCATCTTAGGTGGAAGGATTTCCTGAAACACAGATCCAGTCTGAGGGGAAAAAAGATACATGGGATTAAAGCATTGCTTAAAACACAGTGTTCTAAATGATTGTGTCATGGCCTCCTAGTCTCCTTCTCCTCCTCCTCATCTTTACACTCCTTCCTACACCAAGCATTGTGGTAAAAGAATATAAAAGTGAGCTTTGTGTGTGTGTTGACGAGTCTCATTATGACCATGTACAGGCATGTGGGTGAGTGATGGTTATGCCAGTTGTGCTGTTTGTTTTGTGTTAACCTGTAGTAACTGAAACCCTCACTATTTATTCTCTCACCCCTTCCTGCAAATTCAGACACCTGTTTGTGAAAATTATCTGACTCACTAACAATTTTGGCTTTGCTGAAAGTAGTTTTTATTATTTCCAACCACTTGAATTCATACCTTCTAGTTATTAATATGACTTTATTTTAAGCCTTTTTTTATAATACTTTCATAAACAATGTGCCCAAAATCTACCAGGTTTGAGCAACAGTCTTTATAATTCAGTTACCAGGGGAATCTTTGAAATACAGACACTACTACAAAGCCAAAAGCAGAGAAAATAACTTCACAGAAAAACCAAACCAAACCAAAACAATAATAACAAAAAAACCCACTTTAGTTCATGTCAACACCATTCAGAGCATGTGTCTTTTATAATAACATGGTTTCAGCAATTTTTTTCCTAAAAAAAATGCAGTAGATTTTTCCTTCTTGTTTTCTTTCTTTCTTTATAAAACTGCCAACTTAAAATATATTATAGAATTTTACCATTGTCAGCAGTTATGCAGAATTTTGCCCATAAGTCCAAAATGTTTTTGCCTTTCCTTATGTTTTAGGCTACTTTGATTAGGTGTTAGAATCAATAACTCCCTTCTTTTGGATAGAGTATTTTTTCCTTTTCTTCCATTAAGTAATTTCTGAATTAGAGATAGGGTAATCAATTTCTTCAGCTGTCTTTACCATTGTGTTAGTCACAGAGATCTGATCTTTTTAAGACATACCATGATCCCCCCCCCAATTCAGAATATTTGAGAGAAGGGATAGCATAATTAGCAAAATCTAGACTGAAGCAAAATGTTTACAAAAGACATGAAAACTTCATAATCATTCCATCCTCAAATGAACACACAGCATTGATTTGAAATATTGCTCCAGCTCTTGTCCTCTTTAGAAATATACTATAAATTCACTGAATCTCACTAAACCATTTCTGTTGCATGGATTGCAGACAAATGCTGACTATGATGGAATTTTTGATTTGTTATCTACATATTGAAAGATAATAAAATGATTATACTCAAGTTGCATAGTTTTTTTAAGCGTTGCAAACATATTACACTCATTACCTTGATAATATTTACAACCTCTGACAGGTATGAATGAAAAACACTAATACTAGTATTTTTGAACAAGAAAGCATAGGTATTTAGCAAATGTTTTGTAATATAACTTATATAATATCTTTATAAAGCTAATCATAACTATTAAAGTTTAGGTTGTATGCTCTTTATATTTCCCCATTAGTTCATTAACAAAAATTATTCTGAAGACTACAGACATAAAAGTGTTACTGTTTATAAAACATAAAACTTTGCCAATCAGATATCCTAAAGTCTTTAAAATACTTTATATTTAGCTTTACCAATGTTAGTGCAAGAGAAAAAGATAACTTTCTCTTTGAATTTAGAAAGGAGCAAGAAAAATAATTTCATGGGCATACTCAAAGAAACAGAGGCTATAAGGCAGGCCTCTCCAAGAGTGGCATTGCTCTATTTGGGCTGAGTAAAAATATGTACAAGGAAAGAAGTAGGCCATTATGGCTGATCGTACTTTCCAAAGGTTGTTGCACCAGTATGTATCTCATCACATATGCTCTTCTTACAATGTTGCATTGACATGCCTCCATTGAGGAGTGAAGTCTGTTTCTCCCCTTAAATGTGGGTGGATCTTTCTAATTGCTCAACCAATGGAATGTGATGAATGTGACATTGCTTGGCTTTTGGGGCTAGGACACAAAAATACGTCTACCTTCAGTCTGGCTCTTTCTTACCTGCTCAGGGCACTTGCCCTTTTGGAATCAGCCACCATGATGTGAGAAAGTCCGGGCCCCAGGAAGAGGCCGCATGCAGGTATTCTGTCTAAAATTCCCAGCTAATAGCTAGACTGACAGCCAGCGTCAACTGCCATTTTTGTGGATGGATGAGTCTTCAGATGAAACCCTTAAACTTCATTAAGGTAAATTGTTTACAGCAATCTATATGGTGCAACTAGCTGCTATGGCCGAAAAGTTTATATTTGGGGTTATTTCCAGATGTTTTAAGAACTCTATGTCAATAACCTAGTTCTTCCCTGGAAGTGATCCTAAGAAATCCATGGACTATTGAGCAAACATAATCTTTATAGAATAGCAGGAGGCTTATGTGCATCAATGTAATATGCCATTGAACATCTGAATTCATTGCAGTTCAATAGACAAAGCTTTGAGTCAAAGCTCTATGCCAATACTCTCTGAACGTTCCAATGTAAGGTGGCTGAGACAATGTCGAATCCATTTCCTATAAGAAAAAGGCAGAGAGTAGAGTATTTAATAGTTTGGACTCTGGAGTCAGACTTCCTACGTTCAAATTCTGTCTCTGACACTGGTTGTACAATCCTAGGTCAGGATACTTAGTTTTTCTTTGTCTCAGTTCCTTCATTTCTAAAATGAAAATGGTAGAGTTGTAAGGTGTGAAAGAGTTAATACATGCACAGTGCATACAACAGTGCTTCGTATGTAGTTACATGCTCAGTAAATGTTAGCTATTACTATTTCATTGTGATGAACTGTGGAGTGTCTTAAATTACTCAAAATTTTCCCCTTTTAACCATTATGAAGTATTTGGGGGTTATGGGCAGTTAATCATCCAACTTGTTCAGGCAGAAGAAAACCTGCTTCAAGCACATTTTTAACATCAATACTTTCTCTGGAAGTGGTACAATCTCTCTAGGAATCTGTAACAGTCAGCTCTGAATATCAACATTAGATACTGTCCTTTTAATTACACCCTAGGCAAGTAGAAAACATATCATGACCACTGATTATGTGGCTCCAATGCTGCATAGTGACACAATTAATGATAAAACCTTGCAAGAATGTGATAGAAGAAGTCTTTGGAAGTGAGAAAAAAAAAAAAAAAAACAACCTTGCAAGAAGAGTTTCAAATGAGCCTTGTATTGGGTTGGTGAAAATTGAGAAAGTAGGTGAGAGACTCTTGACTTCAGAGTCAAGAGTCTACTCATGCTGTAGACGATATTCTTGAAGCATTTAATATTTCAGAGCCAGCTGCCATTATTTTTCTTACTATGTATAACTCCCTCACCATCAGTTTAAGAACTAAACGGTAAGAAATTGTGTTTTTTTCCTCAACATAAGAAATTCATTCTGACTGAAAAGTGAATGACCATATAACAGCCTAGAAAGTGACATTGGGCTGAGACTAGCTCCACAGAATGCTTTTTTTCCCCAGTAAGATAGGAAGTAACCTGACAATGGCAGACTCTTGAGGAAGAAAAACAGTAGAAAGTGCAGCGGCCCAAGAAAGTTTGGTTTTGCTTAGCTTTAGCTCAGATCCAGTATTGCCCAGTGGAAGTTCTCATTCCAAAACTTCCCCTCATCATTTAGATGTCTACTATGTTCTCTTGTTATGACATTATCAGCATTTTTTCCTTCCTTGGAAAGACATTAGTATTTTACTATTGTCAGCTTTTTTTTCTTCCCATATTCCTGAGTTGTTCTGTGAATTCAGCCTTTTTATTGATGCCGTGATTAACGCATTGTTGAAATATGAGCACCTTTTGTCAGTCACTTCTCGGTTTTGCTCAGATGCATTCCCTGCCCTTCTTGTTATCGGGGGAGCCACATTTCTCAAGCTCCATTCCCTTTGGCTTCTGGGTGGGTTTGACCAATAGGAGGCAGAAGTGAGAGACTGGAGGGCACCAGGAAGCGAGAAGGTCAAGTATTTCTTCTCCTCTGCGTCTGCTTTGGGCAACACCTCTAACAGGGATGTCTGTCCTCTGTGGCACTGGGCAGTCAGCCATGGTTCCACTCCACACTGGGCTTGGGCTTTGGAACTTCTGTAACATCGATTTAACAGATTTCCTGTACTAAACTCCCTCTGTTGAAAACAGACTATTTTCTGACCAGATCCCGACTGACACACACTTGTAGAATCCTTGCACTATCTCTGAAAGAAAGCACTAGAATGCTAGAAAATTCAAGGATTGTAAGGTAACAAATTCTAAATGATATAACTAAAACTTTCTAGATTACTGATGATTATTTGGGCATCTACAATTATGTCATTAATGACCAGCTATTAATAGACATACATGAGGCCAGTCTTTGCAAAGCCCTTATCCTTAGTAAAGATAGTGGGAAGTTTATTAACTATGAATACTACAGACAGGGATTTCTTAAGAGCTTTCTTCAGAGTCCTTTTATAGTCTCTACAGAGTTCTACATAAAGAATTAGTTGCTGTATAATTAGCTTAGGCCTTGATATGCACCGTTTATTCAATGGCATCTCGGTTGACTAGAAACTCGAGTATCTCCTAAATATTTTTCCTTAAAACAAAAAGTTCATATCTGATTTGGAGTGAAGTGCTGCAATGTCTGGATGCAGACAAAATGACACAGGCATTTTTTGGAGCAGTTTTAGGTTTATGGAACAATTCAGTGGAAAGTATAGAGAATTTCCATATATCCCTCGCTCTACCCGCCGCTCCCCAATTTCCTCTATTACTAACATCCTGCATTAGTGTGGTACATTTGTTACAGTGGCTGAGCTAATATTTACACATTATTATTAACTATATAAACTAAAGTCCATAGTTTACAGTAGGGTTCACTCTTCGTGATGTACATTCTATGGATTTGACAAATATAT